>CANXYC011112241.1:0-11819 GCA_948193065.1 Aleurites moluccanus | reverse complement strand
TGATCATAGATATATGATATGGCCTCTGCTAGGGAGGGTAAGAATATTCCCTATGCCATGGTTGATTGGGGGAGATGTGATGAAATGAAGCTATAGTATGATATATGACATGTTACAGGCTCCTGTTATATTATATGCATTATGAACCATGCTATGTATTTTATCATGCTATCACCAGCATTTCTATTTACAAATCATTAATGGATAAATGTGACTGTCATGAATATTATTGCATACTCATATATATAGAATGACTCACTGAGTATATTGTTATACTCACCCTTTTCAGTGGGACCTCAGTGAGGGAGTCATCCATTGGCTACACCATCTTCAGCCTTGGATCAGATGTATGTATTTGAGGTCACTCCTATGTATAGAGGTTCCTTGGTATATAATGTATAGAGGTTTGAGTTGACTTAAGTAAAATGTTAAAATGATCAAATGATAAATTGATATGATATGGATATGTATATATTGTACATATATATGATATATGAGCTTGAGATGATATGTATATGTTATATGATATGATTGAAAATATTGAAGTGCATTTTGAGTTTCAATTGATCAATGGAGGAACAATTGATCAATGGAGGATATAAGGGGATGTATGTCATATTGGGAGTGCATATTTATATGTTTTGCGGATAGCTTAAGTCAGAGTTACAAAGGAAACTCTGTCAGTTTTTCTGCATGATTGTTATGATGTTTAAAAAAAAAATTATCACCTAAATGTATCACAGGTTAAGTTATGAATATAAAAGTAAAAGCATGGGTTCTTCGAGGTACTGGTGGCTTAAGCATTACCCGTACCTTAGGACCGTCATAGTCTAAAGTTAGGCTGTGACAACTTATATCATCTTACTTAGACTAATTACCAAATTCCATAGTCTTCTTATCATATGAACTATTTCATAATTCTCATATCATTTCTTATCAGTAGACGATCTATAATCCATAAACATTTGATAATATAATACTTAAACTTTTAATATACTATACATTAATATTTTCAATCACCTTATCAATATCATTGTATTAATTTTTTATTTTTATACTTATCATTTCGACCATTAACTTTTTTTTTCATGAGCATATTCCCTAAATTTCAATAAACAATAACTTAATATTTATTTACTTAAGTTTGAACCTCAATAATCAGTTATGTATACCATTATAGGAACTATTAGTATATCATTTATTTCTCATTTTACTTAATTGATATAACATGTATTTATTCTTTCATTTAAATTTTCACTATTCTATGCCTTAAAAGCTCCATATTCTCTATCATTTGGAATCATCTATCATTCTTACCCATCATCAGTGCACACATTCTATCATCTAATCATTTACAATAATATTATTCATATTACGCTATTACTTATAATACATATTGAAAGTTGATACTAACATAATCAATATTAACTTATCATATACTGATTCAATCCATACAGTAATCTCTTTTAGTCACTTTCAATTCTCGTTCACTTTCAATTTACTATCACTTTAATCAATTTTCATTAAGCACTTCTTTCTATTTTACACAATAAATTTATACGCACATATATATAACTAGAAGATGAAAATCATAACGGATAACGCTAATAGCTATATTAACAGATAAATTCAAATGACGAGATGGGAATCCTATGCTCCATGGTACACTTATTAACTCATTGATACTTATGACACATATTCTAAACTTTTAGCTCTGACACCACCTCTGTCACGATTCACTTTTGGGCCGTGATGATCTCAGGGCACGGATAGACTTAAGGTCACCGGAAACCTATAGAACCCATGAATAATCTATTTATCAATCATTCAATCAATATTAACTCATTCATCAATGCTTAAATCCCATTTGTTACTTATAAATTTTACAGAAATTTTGCCAGAGTTTCCTTTGTAATTTTAACCTTATTCCCAATCCAAAATCGGGTCATAAATTACACAGCCTGCACTAAAATTATTTTTTTACACTCCTAATAATTGGCTATACTTATACCCTCAACTTCACAGTTTAACAGAAATACATATCACTTCTAAATCTCTTTTAAAATATGTGAATTTCATTTTAGCATTTTCAGTATCACTGTCTCTATCACTTCACTATCATTGTCATTATCAATCTTTAAGCATTACACATTACATTTTGAATGCCACTGAACCGTCAATTATTTCAATGTTCATACATCATTATAGTACTTAATCACCTAATTACACATAATACCATGAAGCTCTAAGAAGTGACACTCATGACCTTTAGACAATAAAATTCTACCTCGATGTACTTGACATCCCAAGTCTAAAAAGAAATTAACTTGGAATCAACTTCCTCTATCTCATCCCTGTAAAATTATAAACCACAATAGGGTGAGTATAAAATACTCAGTGAACATATATACATCATTAAACAGGCGATATAAATATATGATAACAAAAATTATTAATGGTAGTCAAGTGTCACTAAATACGATAAAGAATATCAATATATGTAATTTACATATCAAGGTTAATTAATTTGCACACCAAATGTCTTTGGAAGTTTGGAACAGGTAACAATCAAATCGATGATCAACAATAACTGATGAAAGAATGGCCATCAATGGTAAGCAATAAGATATAAACTTGGAATCAATGAACAGGTAAACAATACTAGTATCATATAAATAAGACAGATAAAGGGCAAGAACAGTATGGACTATATGTAAACATATAGTCAATCTCATATCAGTAAGCATAAGACTGATCAGGTCTTACGGCTAGGACCAAAACCCTTCCCAGCTAGGGCATTAGTAAATAATGTGCACATTGCTGACAGTATGTATCCACTACCTTGTTGAAGCGACAGCTCTATCAAATCCATATGTAAATAGGCCAATGGAAATCAATAACAATATCAAGTATTCATTAAGAACATTACGGTATAATGGTTTTCGATCGATACACATGGCTTACTTGTCAATCAATGTCAATATATTTTGTTAATCATGTATCAGTTTCTTTTCTTGATACAAAGGTAACGATTACAATAAATATCATGAAACGTAGCTAAATATTTGGTGTGCATACTTTTAGGAGCAATTTGGATACATAATCAATCAAGAACAATAGGCATTTTAATATCAATAACAATCAATGGATTTGGTGATTTCAATCATAAGAATGATCAAAGAATGATCAACAATAGCAATGTGACACTTAACCAAGAAAGAAACATGTTCATTGGATCAATAAATCAAAACATGGGTATGCATAATGATGTATACATTACTCACCTTAGCTTATAACTTGAACATTTTCCTTTTCCTTTTCCTTTATCCTTGATTCTTTGCCTTATCTCTTATGGTACCCACGTCTCTTATTCATTGTTGACTCTACATGTCCAATTAATTTTTATTTAAATGCTATTTAACATAAAATTACATTACTTATACTTATATTAAAGAAAATTCCTCAAATTTCCAAGTTACTAGGGTTTTTCTGTGCAAAATTCTTTACTGGCAGCCTATGTTCCATTACTCATATCTCTCTCTACAATTATCCAATTACTTCAATCCTTGTTCCTAATTAAACTTGACATCTAAGGTTCTAACATATCCAAATTTCACACTAAAATCATTACTACACAATTTATGGTATTAATTTAAACTTAGTATTACAACCAGTCCTGCTGCCTGTATTCTGCCAATAAATCTTATTTTGGCAGATATTGTTCTTTTGCTAATAACTCAATCAATACTTAATCAATTACTGTAAGTCATTTTCCTATTGAAAATAGACACATAAAATTAACATATTCAAATTTCAGAATTTTTGGATCACTGAACAATTATTAGTGAATTTCCAAAATTAACCTACTGCCCTGAAATCTTTATTCAAGACTCTATTTCTATGCCTATAATTAATTCCATACTCATCCAATCACAAAACCATTTTACAGTCATTTAGATAACACATAAATAATCATATTTCATGTTTAACACTTTCTCTATTTCATACTTTAAGGTCCTCATATTAATAGAATTTTGTAACCTATATTCTGTTAAATAGTTAATCCAGGCAGATTATACTCATGATCTAATATCTCATAAACCACAAATCCAATTGAAAAACAGTTTCACAAGATTATAGATAAGATATTAATGAACACTTTCATGTTGAACACTTCTTCTAATTCTGTCTCTATCAGTCTGTACAATAAAAACACAGTAGCATTTTCTAGAAAACCTAATTCCAGGTTTGTCACAGTTTTTATCCAATAACTCTTTCCTCACTTTGAATTTTTCAAATTCCTTTACACTGCAATGAAATACTGCAGGAATCCACAGAGAGTCAAAAGCTGAGATTACTGCCTCCTACTCTATACTTGAAAATGGGAAACAATGAAAGAGTGAGTATATAAGATACTCAGTGAATCTAATATGCATTGACTATAAATATATATTGGAATATCAATGAAGAATAGATAGATAAGATAAATAGGTTTTTTTGCTTAAGAAATAATAGAATACATAATCAAGTACAGAAGAAGACTGTAAAGTCAATAATCATATCAATGGAAAGTATATCACATGGACAAGACAAATACAGGGTCATGAAACTCATATAATATGTGTCAAACACATATTAATCTCATATCAATAAACATAAGACTGATCAGGTCTTATGGCTAGGACTGTTGGCCCTTCTCAGCTATGGCATAATTATACAATGTGCACATTAAAGACAGTATGTATCCACTACCCTATCGGAGCGGCAGCTCTGTCAAATCACATCGAAGACAATAGAAGTAAGAAACAAGTCAATAGATACCATTATGCAATAATGGTATCACCAAGTATCAATAATTCATTATCAATCATTTCAAGTAGCAATAGAACCAATGGAATAGCAATAGTAAGTAGATATTTAATGACAATGAGTTTGGAAAATAACAATGGGATGGAACATAGGTTGGTCATATATGAACATAAGGTTGGGACAATTGGCATTCCAATGTTGCTGGCGATGATGACATTCAAATGGTAAGCCTATGGATGAAAACAATGGTAGGCCTATGGATTTTGAACTAGGCATTTTAACAAATACTTGGTGGACAACTTTGGATAGACAATTTGACAAGGTATGAGTGCAACTCCAACATTGCCCCAATTATCAAAAACAACACAGAATATAGGCAATTGAATAAGCATTAGATACACAACAATATACATCAATTAAAGGATCAATTAAACTTAGGAAAACAAGGCAAAAATGAAGCAAAATCAAAGGTAATGAATAGTGTTCATGGTTCGGCCAAACATGGGATAAAAATGGGGAATTCCAATAAACATTCTAAAACTTTAGGCATGTTATTTCATGTATAAAAGACTCACCTCACACTTTAAATTGCTTTGGAAAATTATTTTTTCACCTATAGCTTCAAAGGAGGCAAAATTGACAACTTTGGCAATCTTGATTTTCTACACCAATCTAATCACAAATAATTCATCCATTAGCCTCCAATTAAAATCATTTAAGCTTAATTAAATTAAAATAACTCATAATCAACTAGCTAGTTCATGCAACTTAGGTTAGGGTTTGAAAAATTGGGAACAAAATACTAAATGTATCAATTGATACAATCAAACATAAAACCAATTCTATTTGACATCTATAACATCTAAATCAAACATAAAATCAAACAAATCAACATTTTACCTCAAATGAATGAAGTACCTAAAAATCCAAAGGTGATGATTCTTGATTTCCTTTGATTTTCCAAGAGAAATAAGGTTGGGAAATGGAAGAACAAGGTTGATTTGCAAGTTTTCTTTGATTTTTCCTTAAGAAATTTGAAGGAAAATTGGTGGGAGAATAAAAGAATAGGTTCGGCCAAATGGAGAAGAGGAAGAAGAAATGAAAAAAATTTACTAAGTGTGGCTTATATACTAAGTCAAAAATGGCAAATTCCATTTTAGTCCTTAAATTTTCCTTAAATTATACTTTTGTCACATTTCCTTCTGTAATTTATTCTGACAATTTTGTTAGGATTTGGATTTCAAAGTGGGGATTCATATAGCTTATTTTTATTTATACTTTATTATAAAATAGTTTCAGAGCCATTCTGAAACTCAGATAGTCCAATTTTCATTATACGCCCAAAGTTTCATTTATTTACGGTTTTGCCATCAATTACTTTTTCAGTGTTCCCAAATATTTTTCACCTCTTTATTTTCACCATAATTACACATACATTTATATGATTCTTTACCCCCAGGTCTAAATCAAAAATTTATCTGTCGACCAGACTACTATTTTCTCGGCAGTATTATTAACACTGATATTTTCCAGAAAAGTACCTCATTTGCGTTCTAAATATGTCTCTAAAATTATTTTTAGTCATTTTGATGATCCCAAACCAAAAACTAGGAATAATAACATTCATTTAAGGTAGGATTTTCTAAAGTATTACACTTTTTTTCATCTTTATGGCTCCCAAACGTATCAAAACTACTGCAGCTAGAACAAAAAGGGCAATCAATGATTCTTTCTCAGATTCCTTATCATATTCTCCTCCACCTCCTCCACCCATCACCAGAGTTGCACGAACTTTCAAAGGCAAGGAAAAAGTGGGTGAACCCTCTCAACCAGTTGTGGCTCCTCCCCAACCTCAGTCCCAATTATCTTACCATGAACAAGTTTTAAACTCACTTACTCCAAAAGAAAAATAGAGGTTTGTGCTTCTAACCACTACTCGCAAAATTCTTCCATCTCAATATGTGGCTTGGAGTACTCTTGGCAAGCTAAGGTTAGCAGACCAGGTTAGAGCCAAACTACTTAATGTAAATTGGATAACCTTAGCCACCATAACTTACCTTTATTTTCCTTTATAAGTCCAAGAATTTTTCTCTACCTTAAAGGTCAATACATCCACTAGTTCTTCCTATGGTGTAATGACTTTTAAAATTTTTTGTCAACCCTATGTGTTGTTAGGATCTAAATTGAAACAAATTTTTGGTTTTCCTCAAGGTGGGTTAGATAATTTTCATTCTGATTTTGATGAAAACACTTTTTGGATCCAAATTACTAGTTTACAAGTCAAATTTAAACCTAGAACCACTAAATCCACCAGTATTAGGAGTCCTATTCTCAATATCATTCATAGAATCATGTCCTAACTATCAATGCTAGAGGCACTAGTTATAGTGCAGTCCTTAAAACTGACTTATTTTTCTTATGGTGCATTGAGAACAATCGCCAACTTGAATATAATAGATGGCTAGTTTATTATCTTAACTCGTTATCTAGGAGAAAAACTGGTGATATTGTTCTAGGACACTTGATCACCCGCATTGCTATTGGGATAACCAAAACTAATCGAAACCCAAAATTTCACTTTAACCCCAAAACCACCTCCTATTAACCCCTCATACACCAAAATGATGACCAAAAATTATGCCTACCCTTGCCAAAATGAATATTGTGGTTAAAAATTGAGATGGGGTATATGTTTTGTGAGGAGAGGTTCATTCAACAGAAAATGTAGAAGAAGAAAAAGAAAGCAGTGAGGATGATTCTAAGTCTGCTCCCGTCGCAGCTCCAGCCTCCTCTATGCCTCCTGTGACAGACTTCTCTTAGCTGGTTGTACTCATCACGGGTCACATGGATTCACTTGAGCAAAATGTACTTGCTCGCATTCAAACTCTTGATGATAAGTCACTGCAATTGCATCCATACAGACTTCCATCAAAGGAGCAATACATTGCCTTCGACGCTAGCAGCTAGAGTTGACTGCCACCCTTCACAAGACTGAAGTTCCTCCCTCTACAACTTCTGAATTAGATGATGCAGTCTCCAGTCCCAATCCTCCAATTGATGCATCTGCTGTTTAGATTTTATTTTTGTTGTTCATTATCATTTTCCTTGTAGTTTCTTTATGTTTGGAACAATTGGATGTAAAACTTTTTTCAAATATTTATAAATGATTTCTTGCAATTGTTTTTAAATTTTTAAATTGTATTGTTGCTTTAAGTTATCAATCATCTATATATTCTTACTCTTTATACAAAATTTTTTTTATAGGAATTCTTAATCATTGATGCTCATTTCATTGGTGATTAGACACCTTTTTTTATTGCTTTCAAATAAAGGGGGAGTAAAATTGTAAAATTAGTTAAAAATATAATTTACATCTTATTGGCACAAATTTAGGGGGAGTTTTATACCAAATCTTTAACAATATTTCCATTGGTTAATTTTTTAATTATTGCACTTAGAAGTTATTTGTCACCATAAAAAAGAGGGAGATTGTTAGACTTTGAATAGCTAACATGCTCATTTTGTTGGGAACAAATAACTAATTAATTATTTAATGATGTTTGCTTGTTTATTTGCAAGGATCTCTTTAATAATGCAACTTTTTCATCAATAGCGCCCATTACTAAATAAGTAGTGTTCGTTATCTCTTTATTTACAACCGCTATGTTCTATCCAGAAATATCCAGTAGCTGCGTCTAAAAGTGTAGCCCCCAACTACTAAGGATGTAGCGCCCTCTACTATGTAATTCACAGCTGCTACACAAGCATTCACAGCCGCAAAATTTGAATCCTATTTCAAAGATTTCAAGGAGCCAAGTAGTAGCGCCCGCTACTGTTTTTGTTCAGAGACATAAGCTCTTTGGAAATTTGAATGAATCCTCGCGCCCATTACTTATGAAGTAGCACTCGATACTAAGACTATTCACCGCCACTATACTAAAAGTCGTAACCGTGAAGTTTTCATCGCAAGATTGAATCAAACCCGCTATAAGATAAGTAGCGCCCGCCATTTGGTTAATAGCGCCCGCTGCTCTATTTGTAGCAACCACTACACCTAGAAAACTGATAAAAATATAGTCATTGCAATAACGTAAATTTGCATTAAATGCACATTTAATACACCCAAATGATTCTTTTAAGTTGAGGACTATTTATATGGAATGGTATGAAGTTAATAAAATAATAACTATAATTTATTGTGTATTAATTCATAACTTTAAAGAATTTAAGTGTTCTTGAACTTAAAATTTGAGTTTCTTATTGAAAAGAGAATTAATTGCTTAAACTTCAAGGTTGTTGAAGTGTAATTAATTTTTGAGAGTTGGGTAAAAGTTATTGAATAATTTGTTTCTCATCTCTTATAATTCTTTTGGGTTATGTATGAGTCTTCTTGTAGAAACACTTGTAAAATTTAGTGTGAGCCAAAACACTTTGAGGTTTGATCTTTAACCTGTAAAAGGATCAAAGTTAGTGAAATACTCAAGTGTGATCTTAAGGAGTGGACGCAGATATATTTTGGCCGAAATACTATAAATTCTTTGTGTGAATTTTCCTTCCCTCTTCTCTTTATTTATTTTAAGTTGTCATTAATTTTTTATAAGATAACTAATTCACCCCCTTTTGGTTGCCAAAGAACTTTCAATGGTGATTCAATAGTGGGACTCGGTTGTGTTTTAATATAAAATGGTAAGGTAATAGCTTATGCATCTTGATATTTAAGGAAGAATGAGTTGAAATAACCAACCTATAATCTGGAGATAGCTGCAGTAGTGTTTACTTTAATGATTTGGAGACACTGCATGTATGGTGAGAAGTGTAAGATCTATATGGATCACAATAACTTAAAGTATATCTTTCAACAGAAAGATCTGAACCTTCGGCAAAGAAGATGGATCGAGTTGCTTAAGGATTATGATTGTGAGATTTTGTATCATCCAGATAAGACTAATGTTGTAGCAAATTCCTCAAGTTGAAAATCTTTAGGGAGTTTGACCTATATATAAGTGTATAAGTGGCCTTTGGTAAAGGAATTGTAGAGTCTATATGATACAGGTGTTCAATTTGAGTTGTCCAACTCTAGAGTGCTTCTAACACATTTTTGAGTTAAATCATTATTGGTTGATCAAATTAAGGAAGCTCGAGATAGAGATCCTCACTTAGTTAAGTTAAAAAACATAGTGGAATTAAAGAAAGCTCTAAGGTTCACCATTTGAGATGATGTATTGAGATATAGTATCCGATTGTGTGTTCTTGCAGTGGATGATTTGAAAGAGCAAATGATGAGAGAGGCTCATTATGCTAATTATAGTGTGCATCCATGTGCCACCAAGATGTATCATTATGCTAAAATATCATATTGGTGGTATGAAATGAAAAGATATATAGCAAAGTTTGTGGCTAAGTGCTTGACTTGTCAGCAAGTTAAGTATGAGCATTAGAAACCATCTAGATTGCTTAAGTAGTTACCTTAGCCAGAGCGAAAATGGGGGAGGATAACTATGGATTTTATGGTAGGGTTACCAAGGACTTTAAGTGGACATGACTCCATTTGGGTGATTGTATATAGGTTGACTAAGTCATCTCATTTTCTACCTTGAAGACTACATATTCAGCTCAGTATACCTAACTGTACATTGATGAGATTATGAGACTAAATGGTATTTGATATCGATAATTCCTGATAGAGGTACTCAGTTTACCTCAAGGTTCTTGCAGAAATTGCAAGAGTCATTAGGTACTCGACTGGATTTCAGTACCGCTTTCCATCCTCAAATTTATGGACAATCTGAGAGGACCTCAAACTTTAAAAGATATGTTAAGGCTGTACATTCTAGAATTTAGAGGGAATTGGTCTACCTATGATTGAGTTCTCCTACAATAACAATTATCATTCCACGTTCAAAATGGATCTATATGAAGTACTGTATGGGAGAAAGTGTAGATCCCTTATTTATTGGGAACACATGGGATAGAAATCCATTGAAGGACCTTATCTGATTCAATACACCAAAGAAAAAGTGTCATTGATTCAATAATGGTTGAAAATTGATTTTAGTCATCAGAATAGTTATATTGACCCTAAGAGAAAGGATCGTCATTTTTCCATTAGGGATAAAGTGTCACGACTCGGTTTTCCGGACCACGACGGTCCTAGTGCACGAGAGATGCCAATGGCGATCAGCACCCGTAGAACCCAGTATCATGTACACAATATACATATATCGCAGTGGAAACCCATCATCAATCACATACAATATATATATATTCAATCACTCACATAACGCTATTCATTCTGAAAATACCATCTCATATATCATCATAAACATATATATATATATGTTCATATCCTTGCTAACCCATACATACCCCATGGAGCAGCTAGATATGAACATCAAAATACAGAGTACAAAATATATATACATCAGTAATGTTGGCAGAAATCCCTGGATGATGGACGATAGGATTCTGCAATCTACTCCTCTCCTGAAATAAGTAAACAATGAGAGGGTGAGTACATAAGATACTCAATGAATCTATATGCATCGCCAATAAAAGTGAGGTTAACAGAAGAATCAACGATATTAAAACTCAGTATGATCAATTTATAGAAGCATTTACAGTAAACGACAGAATATATCAATAAGGAATATCAAAGGTTTAATACCATAGAGAAAAACAGATAAAGGGTTGGATTGTATAAAATTATACAATCTCCTGTAACAATCAATCTGGACTTTATGCGCACATACAATCTCCTGTAGCAATATCTGTATCATAAGATAGGCAAAGTCTTATGGCTAGGTCCATAACCCATTTCCTAGCTAGGGTATCAGTAATACAATGTGCACAAGGTTGACAGTATTTTCTTGCTACCCTGTCGAACTGGTAGCTCTGTTATATCACATAAGGTCAACATAAGAAGGAAAATTATCAATGGACACCATTATACCGCAATGGTGTCCTCAATTTCAACAAACTCAATATCAATCAATTAATAGCAGTTAGGTAAC
>CANXYC011112181.1:0-29010 GCA_948193065.1 Aleurites moluccanus | reverse complement strand
ACTGATGATAGTTTTGTTAAATGAATGATATTATAATTAATGTGATATTTTGGGAATTTATAATTCAGATATTTTCAGAATGCATGACAGATGGATAGAATGATTGGAAATATTGAATATGACTTATATGCACTATATTGAATTGATAGAATTGATATGATTGATATGGGTTCTACGGATACCGTTCGCCTTTAGCATCTCCTGTGCCCTATGACCGTCGGGGCTTGGGAAACCGGGTCATAATAGTAAGTCCGCATAAAACTCTAATAGTACGCAAGCCTATATGAGCATCAATATGCAAATCGAGTAGGAGTTTTCATCTTATCAACTTGAGGCTCAAATTTGACTTGATCAATCCACAAGACCTTGAAGTGCAATACAGTAAAATATTTATAAATTAATAACCTCTATTATATAATAATTTTTTAGTTTCGATTTGAATTAATAGGTTAAATTAATACTTGATTAATTAATATTTTTTTTAATTAATAGAATTTATGAGTCTCAATGATATTAATTTATAAAAGTTTTACTGTATATTACTATTTCAATAGATTGCTAGGTGGTGTTTTTCCGATGGATGGAGGTTATGCATATATTATTAGGGAAAATACTTGTCTATATTTGATATATTCACTCATCCAATAAAATAAAAACATATGGAGAAAAAAAAGTACGAGTGTCTTTTCATCGGGGGAAAAAAAAGAGTCATATGAATTAAAACAACTCATCATTCATTGGTTAGGTGTATGAAATAATTTTGTGTACCCAATATAGATATATATTTTTCTTGCTATTATTTTATCCTTAGGTTTCTTCTACTGTGGGTGTATTTATATAACACTACAGATTGTAGTATAATAAATAGTAAGGAAATAGCAAATCATAGTAATAAAATGATGTTAATTAAAGAATAAATAGGTTAAAAATAGCTATTGAGGAATACAAAGAGAATTTAAGAATAATTGTTACAGAAAATTTTTAAAGATGATAACCGATAAAATTATTGGTAGAGAATTTTTATATATTTTTAACAAGTTTTTATAGAAATTAATTGACGATATTTAGAATTAAGATTTAAAAAAAAAAAAAAAATTGAGGTTCAATATGAAGTTAGAGACACAAATGGATAGTAAAAAGATGGAAATGATAAGAAAATCAAACTTTTGGAAGAATTTATCGGTAGAAAATTTATAATTAATTTTCGACTATAATTTATGCAATTTTTTTTTACATGATTTAATTTTGATAGATTTTAAATTAATTAAAAATAAATTGAAGTATATATGATATTTAAGGTGAGTAAAAATGGATACAAAATAAGAGAGGAATTAAGAGACGTAAATTGTCGATTTTCAGAGTTTTGCCGAAACGAGTTCGGTATAAAAATTTTGTAGCTACAAAGGTTAAATGATTAAGTTGAATTAAGGTACTAAGGATATTATAAGGTCTCATAAGACTTGAATGTCAATAATTTAAGGACTTAATTGAAAAGAATTAAAAAGAATTATGGTATCAATTATAATTAAGGAAAATTATGGGCAAAATGTGCAATTATAAAAAGTTATGGGACTCACAATAAAATATAATTTTTAACATTAAAAAATTATGGATAATACCTCCAAGAGTGGCTGTCCAAGTGTGTGGAAGGAAGGAAATTTGAATAAATTTTTTATGTTAATTGGATAGGACATGTACATGTGTATAAGATCTAGAATTTTCTACACAATTCTTATTTTTTTGACTTTGGTGTATAAAAGGGAAGAGGTGGCTGCCATATTGATGAGTTTTGGATGAACCATTTGAGAGAAAACAACCAAAAATACTCTTCCATCTTTTCCAAAGAAATCAATCAAGCTAGATAAGAAATTGATGAGAGAAAGAAGAGTGAAGAAGGAAAGTTGAAGGAAAGTAAGTCAAATTATTTTGAGAAAGAAAAAGGGAAGGAAAATAATCATCCAAGTGCAAGGAAATAATTCTAAACTTATTCTTTTAATTATATTTAAGAGTATCATGGTTTGATTTAGTAAATAATTGAGTTAATTGAGCTATGAAAGATAAAGAATGTACTAGGGTTTAAAAAGGATTTTGAATATGTGTTAAGGCAATAGCTTATAGTTCAAATTCTGAATTTTTAATGTATGAATTTGAGGTTGTTCAAAACATAAAAATTATTGATAAATATGTCTGAAAAAGGAATTGATGAAATTCGAAGTTAGGAGAGAGTAATTGAACAAATATCATAACTGGTCAGAATCAGGATTTCAGAAAATTTGCTACTGTGTTTTTATTATAGAGGGAGTTAGAGACAAAATTAGAAGAAATGTTTAACATAAAAAGTGTTTATTTATATCTTATCTAGAGTCATGTAAAAGGGTTTTTTAATTTAATTTTATGGTTTAAGAGATATTAAGTCATAAGTGTAATCTACCTGAATTGACTGATAAACAGAATATAGGCTACTGAATTCTATTGATATGAGGACCTTAAAAATGAATTAGAGAAAGTGTTAAATATGAAAGATGTTAATTTATATGTTATCTAAATGGATATAAAATGGTTTTATAATTAGATGTGCACAAAATTAATTATAGATATGAAAATATGGTATGTTCGGATATAGATTTTAGGCCTGTAGGTTTAATTTGAAAATTCATTAATAATTGTATAATGATCCATTTAGATATATTATAATATTATGTGTCTAGAGTAAATAGGAAAAAGAATCAAAGTAATTGGATAAATATAAATTGAATTATAGGCAAAAGAACAGAGTCTGCCTGAGTTAAAGTTACAGGGCAGCAGGATTAACTATGAGATTAAATTCAAATTATCACCATATGATGTGTAGAACTTGAAAATATCTAAATTTTGGATATATTAGATCTTAATATGTCTAGTTTAAGTAGGAATAAGAATTTAAGTATTTGGATAAGTATAGGAAGAGATAAAGATTAAGAAACACAAGCTGTCAGTATGGAATGTTACACAGAAAACCTTAGTGATTTTGAAAATTTAGGAATTTCTTAAATATAAGTGTAATTAATGTAATTTTATGTTAAATAGTATCTAAATTAATATTAATTAAATATATAGAGTCAAGAATAAATAAATGACTGATGGAAACTGAAAAATGCAAAAAAAATAGGACCAAGGAAAATGAATAGAAATATAAAGTGCTCAGTGAGGTGTGTAATATACATACTATTTTGCTTGATATTGCCTTCAAATTAAATTATTGAAATTACCATAAAATTTTATTGTTGGCCAAAAATATCAATTGTATGGTCCATGATTAATTTTGTACCCTTTTATAATCCCAAATAATTTCTTTTAAATGAATTTGCATGATTGGCATAATGTTTCATGTATTAAACTCTTAGAAGTACTTAAGTTATTTTTGATACATAATGATTAAGCACTATATGTGTGACATTAATGAAATGACAGAAGTTTTAATAATATTGTGCACAGTAGTTTAATGATTCTAGCTAGGAGGAGGTTAAGATTCTAGTCATGCGGTTTGATCAACCGTATGAGTAAATAGTATGCTAATGGATTGTAGTCTCTGCTTAAGTGATCAATAATAATTCTGTCATTTTATGATATGATATGATATGAATTTTTAATATCAATGTGAAACTGAATCCATATGTTAAATAACTTCAACTTTATGAATCTTTAATTGATTAATGAACCCATTATTATTGTATATTTTATGCCATCATTATCTTTCTTGTGAGTAACGCCCTCACCAAGTCTTACAAGTAAGATAATATGTGTATTACTCACTAAGTATTATTATACTCACCTCATAATTATTTATTATTTTTTAGGAATAAGATTGTAGTGGTGGTTGTTTTCCAAGTCATTCATTTCTCCAGTTTGGAACGTAAAAAAACTTCAATGTAATTATTTGTTTTGAGAAATCGTATTTATATACTCTTAGAATTCCATAGTACTGTTGGGTAAGTAATTGTGTGAGTATATGAATGTTTTGTTTAATGAAAGATACAACTGAAATGAAATGCGAAAAATGTGAATAAATTATTGAAATAAAAATTATAGAAGTGCTATGAATATTTTAATGAATTGTGAAATTGAAGTTATAAGAATGGTGAAAAATTATGAGTGTAATTTTTATGTAGGTTGTGTAATGAGATGAATATGTCCTGAGATTAGATTGAAAATACATGAAAAATTGTGACAAAATTTCTGTAATAATTATCAAATAGAATATAAAAATAAATATATAGTTTTAAATATAAATGAGTGTAATTAGTATGTTAATTAATTTTACAGATATTTAATAATTTTATATTTATTTATGCCCTAAAATTTTTATGTTCCAAAATTACGACGTGATAATTTAGGTTTAGAATTTTTTGTTGTGCTGGGTTATATCCTTGTCTTTGATTATTCTAACTTCATACTGCTACTATTTAGTTTAATTTCAATGAAGTTAACTTCAGTTCAAAAATTAAAAATAAAATAAATATATAAATAAAGGAATATACTGATTTTAAGCAACATGAGATAAATTATATAATTAAGTATTATCCGTTTTTTTTTCTTTTTTCAATGTCTATTTTCTTTTTTGATTAAAAAAAATAACTTTATTTTCATGTATATATATTTACTTGTATGTATTCTATACCCATTCATACAATATAATTTATGTTTCAAAAAAGTATTATAAATTTAAAAATAATAAATTAAATATATATTATTTATAATTTTCAAATAAAAAAAGTCATTCTCTTCTTAAAACTTTCCACTTTGTTGACAATTCTCTCGTCATATTATCTCCTATCTTTTGAGAAGATCATTTTTTTTTTCCTTTGAATCGAAGCCATCAAATCTTTTAAATACACTTTTATTTATAGACAATTTAAATTTATGTACCTACTAAAAAATTTAATAAAAAACTTTCTTAAATAGTTATTAAATATGAAAATTTTAATTATCCGCCTATTCAAGCAAATTCAAATTCGTATGAGATTTAAAATATTTTATATTCAGTGAAAATTTATAAGTCAATTTTATTAATATATTAATGATTTTAATTGAATATGATCTATTTAATAAAAAATATATTAATAAAAAAATATATTTTTTAAAAATTTTAAAGTATTTTTTAAAAAATTTTAAAACCTAAAACTCGTATAAAACAAAATAGCACTTAACTAAGGAAGGTGTTGTTACCCATTGTGAGGGACTATAATATTCATAGTAGTACATTAAGAGGAAGGTGGCAATAATATAAGAACGAATAAGGTAATTACTACGAATAAGGTAATTACTTAGGGGGTATTTTTTTTTTTTTTTTTTGAAATTACATTAAGGGTATTTTTGAAATTACCTAGAGGGTATTTAAAATCATTTTATGGCAAAACTTAAAACTCTTCTTTGAACAAAAATTTTAAAAAATTATTTCATATATTAGCAATATAATAGTTATTTAACATCATTATTTTATATTTTAAAATAAAATCTTTAATATTAAAAAATTTTCATGCAAATCACTATCTAAAAAAAAATCAGAATATTAGAATTTAGAAATTAATTTTTTTTCTTGATATATATGTGTTTTTATTAATTAAACTAGTTGCACATTGCATTTTGTGTGAGCATATTTTTTATTTAATATATATATATATATATATATATATATACTAGTTAAAATATTAAATGATGTATGATTTTTTTTATTTATTTTAATTATTCATGACTCTTTATAAATGTGTAATTGTGTATGTGTAAATATATAAGTGTAAATATGAAAAGGAGTGAGAAAAAATGGGATTAATAAAAAATTGAATCGAATTTAATTATGTTGATTTAGTTTAATTTAATTTAAATTTTGATTTTATTTTTTTATATAAATTTTGATTTATTTGGTTTAGTTTTTTTTTTAAAAAAATTAAAATAATTGAACAAATAGAATTATATATTTAATTGTTATATATATTTAAAATTATATATATTTTTAATAATTATCTATATTTTTTATTAAAAAATTAAAATAAATAAATAATAGAATCAAAATATATCGGTTCGATTAATATTATAAAAAAATTAATTTAATTCAAATTAATTCAATTTAATTTTTAAAATTTTAATTCTATTTAAAATTTAATTTAATTTAATTTTTTTAAATTTTAATTCAATTTAAATTAAATTGAGGTATATGTTTTTAAAATATTTTTAAAAATATAATAAATATTATTTATTTATATTTATACCCCACAAAAACTCAAATTTATATATTTTATTTATTTATTTATTTATCACTTTTTGACTCCAGAGTTGATTCTCTGTAAAAAAATTTTGAGGGGTGGGTCCTTGTCGACTTTTTCCCTTTCATCTCAACCAACTGTACAAGAAGAACAGTACATGGCAAGTCTCCTTCCTCTCTCTCTCTAAAATGCAAACTCTCTCTCTCTAAAAATTCTTGTATAATTTAACAGCCACCCCTCAGACATAGACGTTGCTTTCCCTAAACTTCAAATAGTTGATAAGTAATCTCTGTATAGAGAGAAACAATCGCGCACATACAGACCTCAGCAACAGCAAAACAAAATCATTGACTGCCATTGAAGAACCTCTTCTTAAGTTTTACACTTCTCACCTACTTAATCTACATACCCTTCAATTTCAAGTACCCTTTTGAACATTTTTGTCTGATAAACAAAACCCAATTCGAATTTTGCTTTATTATACCTGGGTTTGATTGAGTTTCGTGCTTTTTTTGTTACTAATTTTGCTCTCCTTATGGAGCCACCCACTGGACCTGGAGCTAGATCCAGCCTCACAGGACCCGAGCCTGATGATAATGGACTCGATTCTCTTCAATTTGGTGAAGATATCCAGCACTTAATCTCTGTGACGCCAGAAAATGCCAGTTCTTTCACTGCCCTTCTCGAATTGCCGCCCAATCGGGCTATGGAGCTTCTCCACTCGCCCGATTCGACTATCAGAACCCGACCCGTTATCGAGTCAAATAATCAGAAACAGTATCTACAACCCCACTTCAATGCTGCGAATTTGACCTTTCCTACTAACAGTGGTTTGATTGAGCGAGCTGCCATATTCTCGGTGTTCGCAGGCGAGAATATGTACAATATTAGCGATCATTCTCCGGATACAAGCTCAATGCCGTCGAATTCAAGTGCAAATCTTGAGAAAGTCGTTAAGAGCGAACCTGCCGAGGCGGAATCATACTTGAATCCGTCGCAGCCTTTCGTTTCTGATCCGACTACGGTGGAGAACGGAGCGCAGAATCACAAGCCGGTGAAGAGGAAAGAGAGAGAGAAGAAGGTAGATCAAATTAGGGTTTCAACGGTTTCCCCATTAAAGTAATTTAGGTTAAATTTTACTGCATTAACTAAATATCTTTCAATTATTTGCTAATTAATCTCTTCAATTGAGGGTTTTGTAGGGTAAAGGCTTAACAAAGAAGAGTAAAAGTTCTGCGAATGAGAACTCTGAAGATGCAGAGAAGCTTCCTTATGTTCATGTTCGAGCTCGTCGTGGGCAAGCCACAGATAGCCATAGCTTGGCAGAGAGAGTAATTTCATAATCCCATAATTAACAATTTAATTAATAGCTAATTATTTTTTTTAATTATGCAAGTAGTGACTAATTATGAAAATTTATGACTGTGACATGAGTTTGGGTCATTGGTAGGCGAGGAGAGAGAAGATAAATGCAAGGATGAAGCTACTTCAAGAGCTGGTCCCAGGCTGCAACAAGGTTAGTTGTCATTTAGGTAATTGATTAATTAATCATTGGACTGAGATTTTAGGAGGTTAGATTATAGTGGGTATCTGTCCAAAATTATCATTAAAAAGATGCAATTATATGTTTGGATTATGTGGGTTAATTAACTGTTCTGTCACTTTCACCTTTTTAATAAAAGTGGGTCTTGCTTTTCTACAAGAAAGTGTTGGGCCGGAGCGTCTTGGTGGCACTCTCGTAATTTCATTGTCTTTGCGGTTTCTTTTTCTGTCATGACTGATAGCTAGTGACAGTTAGCTAACAGTTAATTGTTATAAGTGTTTGGGAAAATTATTATTAGTTATTAACTGTTAATATATTTAATGACTATTGAGAATAAATATTAATATTTAGCTTTTTATTTAAATATTATTTTTTAAAAAGATTATTTTGTTTTTTTATTTAAATAAGTAAAAAAGCTCTAAATTGAAGCTTTTGTAAAAAACAGTTGTTTTGTAAAAAACAGTTGTTTGACTCTTTAATAGCTAACAATAATCATTAATTAAACGGGTTTGATGCCCGCTATTGGGAATAATTACCATTAATCAAATGGGTTTGATGCTCGCTGTTGGGAATCAAAGAATTAACAGCTGCTTAAAAAAATTTTGTCAAATACCCATAAGCTGATAGGTCCTTTTGAGGTTAGTTTTGTCATTTGAGGTTATTGCATGTTTTACCCTGGTAATTTTATTAGTGGAATCTACTATACGTGTCTTAAAAATCAGCTTTAGATGTATTGACATGGAGGTTGGTTTTAACCCTGAAAACAGTAATGGTAGGTAGATCATAGATGTGCCTTGAAACAATTACCAGACTGATATTTGGTTATTGTATTATTTTGCATGCCTAGTTCTCTACTGATCCTTGTTTCTGCAGATGCTGCTATTTGTAATGCTTCTTCTTTTAATGAAATTTTCTGCGTTCAAAAACCAAAATAATAAATAAAGAACAATTCGACGCCTTTAGTCAATTAATTATTTAGACTGGCAATTATCTGGAAGAATAAAGCATTGGAAGCTTGAAATTCAGGCTAGTTTTGTTAAATGACAAGAATACCCATCATGGGCTAATTCCATGAAAATTTTTTTGTGGGTAATGCTAGCTGGATGTGCCTTGGAAAACTTGTTATTCTGTCTGTTAGATCAAATGTTTTGGGTCCCATCCCATAGACAGGAGAACTTTGATCTCAATTGGAAAGGTACATGGTACCAACTTCTCTTGCAAGTTTGGTATCCATCTTTGATGATGATGAAAAAAGGTCGAGGAAAAATGAAATTGACCAAAACCAATTCATATGCCAAATTCCTAGACCTAATTTCAAAGGGGCATGATGTGATAGTTGATCAATAGATTAAAACAACTAAGAGCAAACACAATTCTGATGCTTGCCGCCTTAATGTCCTTTTAGCTCATTATTGCAAGGGATTTCACACACAGACTGTATACATAGCATTCTATTTATTACTTTCTTGATAAAAACTAATCCCAGCTAAGACTGAAATTAAAAATTAAATTTCTATTTTTGGGACCACCAATCATAATTTTCTGAAAATTTAGAAGTATGATGCAGGTGTATTTCTATACATTTTATTGATATCAATTGGTATGTAGTTCAATTTGCTTCGATTATGCATTTACTTATTAGGTTGAGCATGGGCAACACAGCAGGTTAGCATCTGAATATGAGGTTTCAAATCAGTTTGGTGGCTGCCTCCATTTATATAAATTTCAGTGCAACCAATGTGGGGTTTAATTTAGGAGTTCTAACAGACAAACCCTTCAATGCTCACCATGAGTTGTCCCTTCAATCCAAAAAAGTTATGCTATAGTCCGCATGTACCTAAACAATTTTAGAGCCTCTTGTGGGTCCCAATATGAAAATGAGGTTCTGGATATGTCAGTATAAGGATTTGCTTGGAATTCAGTGTTTGATCTTCATATTCATCTAAGATCTCTTTCTCTTTCTCTCTCTTGCTGGTTGTTGTCACATTGTTTGTCTTTTATGGTGTCAAATTTAAGCAAATTGAAGCTGTAATATCATGAAAGTTACACCAGTATAAGGCTGTCGACAAATTTTGTTAACACGTGAGAAGGGTGAAGGCCTTATTTTGGCCATTCTTAAATTTGGACAAATTTTGTTAAGTACAATTACATGAAATTTTGAATAATGATTGCTCTTCATATCAAATATTTAAGTAAAAATGATCCTTTGCCACTTAAGGAGCTGGATTATTGTATTGTTATCAATGAAGGGACCTCTATAGACACAGACTATGCTTTATCTCGCTTGGTATGATTAATTAAGAAAGATCTTTGGTTCATGTCTTCATGTGGAGAACTTTTGAATATTAACTATAACATGGTTTATGCTTTTGAACTATATAAGGTGATCAAATGAATAAAAGGTTATCTTGTTAAGCAGATATCTGGTACAGCATTGGTATTGGATGAGATCATCAACCATGTACAGTTGCTACAACGCCAAGTGGAGGTTAGGCACACATATCTGAGGCTTTAACTTTTGGTTTTATTTTTTTTTATGGAAATGCTTAAAATTCTTGAATTCGAGGAAATTTGGGGGGATTTGTGAATAATGATTGGGTTGATTATGAAAGGGTGGGGCTATGGTTCACTTGATCTGTTGTACAGAGATGTGGGTGTTTCTAAACCCTATGTGTTGCAGTTGTACATTAGCAGTAGCATGTGGCATGACTCATAGTGCATGATAATTCCAGACTAATATGATTTATTTATTTCTTTGGATGTCTCTTGTATCATTTACTCTCTGGAAAAAAAAATCCATAGTTTTCCCCAGACGTTACCATGGTAGTGAATCAAGTGCATGACAAAACTTCCTCTACAATGAAACAAAACTGCTTTAAAATTTGGCAAGCTTCATGCATTTCCCATTATAATGTGATAATAAAATGCCACAATCTTATTCTGGTCAAATGTTTCTTTGGTTTCAGTTCTTATCAATGAGACTTGCGGCAGTTAACCCAAGAATTGATTTCAATCTTGACTGTATATTGGCTGCAGAAGTAAGTATAGTTTTTCCCTTGATTATATTCATTGTAAGATAGGGTACACTTTTGCTGCTGCTTCTTCTTTCCCCCTTGTTCATGCTGCAAATATGTCAAAAGTCTAGACCCTTTGTAGCTTTGTGTTGGTAGGCTCTGATCCTTCAGAGACTGCTCAATTAATTATGCTCGCTTTAAACACTAGTAATGTTACTGTATTCTTGATTAATATGCTGCATGCAAGTCTAGATTAATTTGCGTACAATAGTACAATTTTACTTGATCATGTAGGTGGAAAACAATGTTAAAATGTTCGCTACTTGAGATTCCCATCCATTTTTTTAGAAGGGAATTTTTCCATCTATTGGTATGTGCAAAGCAGTACTCTAATTTGGGCCGCATCAATCAACATGCCCACAGAGTTTCAGCAGTTATCTAGAATGAAATTGACAACCAAGTAAATGCCTATCTTTGTTGTTGTCCTGGAATGGTAGATGCACCTTGCAAGTCCTATGGACAAAGATCCTCTGTGACTAATCTATGTGCTACTACACGGCATCTAATCTTGTCGATTCCTGCAAGGCACAAAAAAACAAAAACAAAAACATTATGCCATGTGTATGTAGTTATTGCTTATAAAAATGATAGTAATTTCACCCCCTCACAAATGGAGACAAATGAATGATACCAAGTATTGTTTTGTGGCATTTTGTAGTTGGTACTTACAGGAATTACTGGAGTTCAATTGTAGCCATTGAGTATGGTGGGCGCAGTATCCTTCTGTATTTACTTGATCAGATTAGCTAATTACCACACTGATGATTAATGTTTTTTATTCTTGTTGCTGATAACTTTTAGTTTTCCCATTAAAACTTGCAGAGTGGATCTCTAATGGACAGTAATTTCCCCAGCATGTTTATGCCTCTGATGCGGCCAGAAGCACAAGTCAACGGGAACAGACAACAGTATCAACAGCAATGGCATTTTGATGCACTTCATCAGCCAGCTTGGGAAAGAGAAGAGGACAGCTATAACTTCATTACTCCAGAGAACTCCCTTTTGAGTTATGACGACTCAACCAATTCAGGTAGACTGCAATTAGCTTATTCCTCCTAAATTGTTCTCCCTGAAAAGTACTCCCATTGACTTGCTTCTTGAATCTTACAAATGGAAAAGGAATCTTGGTATCAGATAATGAAATCAAATGGAAAAGGACTTTGATATTTTCCTAAATCTTGAAATTGTTTTTGATATGAACAAATCATATTTGGACGTGAAGCACACAAGAAATCTATTATGCTAATTGCACCACTATTACTATCTATTTTCAATTGATATTTATACATAGCTATTTTGGATGCAAAAACTATTTGGTTAGTCTAAGTTCTTGTCTTGTCTTTTGATGAATTATAAAACGAAACCTGGAGAATAACTGCAAATTGTGCTGGTGTTGCAGCATCTCTGCACTCGAATCAATTGAAAATGGAGCTATGAAAGCAGATTGAAGTGCCACATATAGCATGTATATAACAAATATTAACAATTAGCAGCAAGTAGAGGGGAGGCCTCAACATTTATCTCCGGTTTCCACGTGTTCTACTTATAAGAGTGGGTTGGAGACCTGGAATTCTCTCAATTACAGATGAGAAATTTCCTATATATGTTATTCTTATATATATATATATATATATTTATGCAATTTATATATATATATGTATACTAACTTTTGAGTCATTCAATCTAATACTTGAGTTGTGAGATGATTGATTGATTCATATTGTAGAAACTCAGAATAAATCATCCCTTTCAGTATTATATGGAAGTTGCCTTCTTGTTGTGTGGCAAGTGTTTCTCCTTTTCTCCAACTGAGCTTCTTGTTTCATATCTGCAGTACTTGCAGCTGACAAGTTCGTTTCTTTTTCTTAATTTAGGCCCTGGACTTTCCTGCAAAGAACAATTTTAATTAAATAAAATTAATTAATTGCATAATATATTATAATCATTGAATTTAAATAAAAAATTTTCATATATGTATTGTATACACACAAATGAGAATTTTATATGTAATTTATTAATTATTATGACACTTCATAAATTGTGAATTAATTTAATGGTGTTTTGTAAAAAAAAAATTTATGTAGGCGATATCATATTCGTTTGGTTGGTTTCTGATGTCTGTTAAGTAGTTGTTAGATAGTCAAATAACTATTATTTATAAAATTTTCAATTTAATTTTTTTTTAATTTATATTTATTTAAATAAAAAAATTAAATTATTATTTAAAAATAATATTTAAATAAAAATATAAATATTAATATTTATTCTTAATATTAAGAAATTTTATCAAACTTGACTTAAAAAATATCTTATTTGCAATAAACAGATGATTATAAATAAATTATAAATTATTAAACCAAATCCTCTTTTTGGATAATAAGACCATGCAAAGATCAAACTAACAGTCCAAAAAAGAATTGCAGAGCTTAAGCTAAAGCAAAGCTCTACTGCTATCCGCCAATGGCAACTCGACTTTGCCAATTAATAACTCTCCTAATCCTATTCCTCTATTCCAATCACGCCCGACACTTCACCAACCATCACTCTCTCCATTACCGATTTCGGCGCTACCGGCGACGGCCATCACTACGACACCGTCGCTATCCAATCTGCCATCGATGGTTGTCAATCATCCACCATCTGCCACGTCACCTTCCCGCCAGGATCTTACCAGACCGCCACCGTCCGCCTCAAGTCCAAGGTCATTTAGACACCAAAGAAGGCGTTACTTTATTGGCGGAAAACGCTAGTGATATGGCGATTACCGGCGGCGGCGTGGCGGATGGACAAGGGCTAAAGTTTTTGCAAAAATTTAATAAGGTTAAAAACGTGATGGTGAATTGGAATCGGACTGGGGCTCGTTTTGGAGACGAGTGTAGGCCGAGAATTGTTGGGTTCATTGGCTGTAGAAATGTCCGCATTTGGAATATTCTATAATAATTAATTATTTAAATTATGAAATTTATATTATAATTAATATAATAATATATTAAATATAATTTATTAATTTATAATCTTACCTAATTGACTAGATTTACGTAAAAACTTTTCGTATTAGTGGTGAGTTCACTACTAAACTGTCTTTCTCTATTATACTTTATCAGTAATTGTTAAATTTTGGTCTTTTTGTTATTTAACTATGCATTTATCTGTTTCCATATATATATATATATATATATATATATATATATATATATATATATATATTCACTATTTCTTCATATAATAATTTTATTTAAATAAATTAAATAAAAAATGAAAATAATATTATAAATAAATTAATTAATAAGTAGGATAAATTAATATTTTTAATGCATTTTAATTGTTTATAATTCTTCTTTTTTATTAAATATTATGATTAATAATCTAAATTTTTGTATTAATATATAAAATTAAAAATTAAAAAATTAAGAAAAAGATCAATTTAAAAATATATTATAATTATTATTATTATTATTATTATTATTATTATTATTATTATTTACATAAAACATATAATAATTATATATTTATATATATTTATTTAGAATAATATTTACATAATACTCTTTGGGTCCCAAAATAACTATCTTAATTTCATTTTTAGTACCTCAATTTAATCGTCTTGTTTCCTAAGTTAAATAATATTTTACTTTAACATTTTAATAATATCCTCATATATTTGATTTTATATAATTAATATAAATTTGAGACAATAAAAATATTTATTATTTTTTAAAAAATAAAGAGATGATTGTATTTAATTAGGAGAAATATATTAAAATAATAAAAAAAAAATGATTGTATTTAATTAAAAGATAATATAGTCTTAAAAAAAATTCTTAATATTTATATATTTTATAACTATGAACATTTATTTTACAACATATAAAATTATTAAAAAAAAAAAATTAATAATTAATTATATGAAGAGCGAGGGTATGAAATACTATGTTTTTAAACCCATAAGATAAGTAATTAGTAATTACGTTAATGATTTAATGGTCAAGTCTTTAGTTCCTAAGACAATTTCAAAAAAATTCGATATATTATAAAAAAAAAATGAAAAGGGGACAGGGTTCCAATTTTATTGAGACTATAATAAGAAGAAGAAGAAGAAGGAGAAGAAAAAAAGAGATAATTTCCTTTTTGTGAATAATTCCTTTGATTTGATCAAACTAATAAGGTGAATTTAATAAAGTATACTATCATGGTCTATTTATATTTTTTTTAACATTTTAAATGTTAATTTTAATTTTTTTTATGCAAAATAAAAAAATGGAATTATTTAATTTTATAAATTACATATTAAATAGTAATATCTTATATAGTAAAATTTTTATAAATTAATATCGTTAAAACTCATAAATTATATTAATTAAAACAGATATTATTTAATCGAGTATTAATTTAGTTTAATAATTAAAATTAAAATTATAAAAAATTATTATATAATAAAAATTATTAATTTATAGAGGTTTTACTGTATAAAAATAGATTTTACAAAGAAATTCAAGTTTTCCATTTCACTCTTTGAATTACTATCTAAATGCATTGATTTTGGTTTTTTAATTAGTTAATCTGTTTGGAATAAATTATGTGTACCAATTTAATTCAAATTAATAGTTATTTCTTTTTCAACAGGAGAATTGCAAAATTTGAGTTTTCAAGAGTTTAATATTTTAATTTAAGTTTTCTGGGATTTAGAAAAAAAAAAACAGATTAGTATAAGATTGTTGAATATAAAAAAGGTATAAATATTTAGTTAGTTTTTAAAGATGATAACTTTAATATTTGATATTAGTTGGCGAGCATATATAAAGATTTATTTTATATATATATTTAATTAATAAATAATAAAATATTTTAATTAATTAACAAAGGGGGACATGCTCCAAACTGATAATGGGACCCACTAAATGGTGTGGTGGATCCCACTTGATTAGGAAGGCCAGCTTGTTTGAATGGCAAGCAATTTGCCAATGCTAGGGATGAGTATTCCTTTTGTAAGAAAAACAAATTATAAAAATAAAAATAAATAAATAAATTATATTGCTTAGTTTACAAGGAACTAAGGAAAATCCCACTACTGATTATTTCTTCCTCTGCTAAATTATGAAATATTGGGAGTCACATTGCTTGCGTCTGACACTTGCAACTGAGAATCTTGCGGGGAGGAACAGCTTAGCACCATAAGATAGACTGAAGAGTCAAGGAAAAACAGGTTTTATGGAACTTAAAAATTGGATTTAACTCTCCAATATACATAAATTATTGGTGTCGGTGTATATTAGAACTATTTGTGGGTCAGGCCGCAAACCTCAATTTATAGAGAAAATTGCAGGAGGCCTTTGGAAATTTTGACATTTCCAAACTCAGAACTGGCTTATGAACAGGTCCAGTGTGTATGAATCCAATGTCATTGATCTATAAAATATGAAGTTGGAAACTACTGACAAATAAATAACACCAACAAACGATATAGGCATATAGCAGAGAAGCTATTAAAGCCAAAAAATTGAGAAAGGAGATGATAATATTGGACAATCCAGTGCCAGAAGTGTTTAGAAAATAAATGGAGTGTTAGATGTTTGATGTTTGATGTATTCATTGATGGTGTGAGATGATATTTTATCATACAGGATTGATAGGAAACAGATGGGTCCTATGCTAAATTATTGAAATTGGACAGGTCAGGCCACCGATATTTCTGCTGCAAAATTACAAATTTCAAAGTCTCTGTCACCTATTTAGCCAGTCAAATTCTGTAATTGAATCTCTGATAGATTTATCAGTTAAGACATAATGACTGAATTCCATCTCTTCTCTAAATTACTGCTCAATCATTGTGTTTCAACCCTTTTATTTAGTTATTTATTTATTTTATTCTGGTTCATGCTGGGTATATCTGATGAACAGATTGCATTATTGCAGCTTGCACATAGTCCAGTGCCATATCACATCCATTCATGATATTTCCATATATGGTGATTTTAATTCGCCTAATAATGAATAAATGAGGATTCAAATGATACTGTCACTAAAAGATGTCATATTAATACAGGAGATGATGCAATCTGTCCTAAGACATATACTGGACCCCTTTATCACCTGACTGCAACTAACTGTTGGATTCGGACAAAATCTTCAGCAATCAAGCTTGGGAGTGAGTGATGGTTTGATTTCAAGGGTCTGATGTTTGACAATATCACTATAGTTCATTCGCACAGAGGATTGGGACTGCAGATGTTTGATGGAGGTAATGTGTTCTTCCTTTCACCAGAAGTTATTAATTTGAAGTAAATTCTTTCCATATGAAAAGGGAAGAGCAAGAAATGCTATCTCAGTGATTGGATAGGAAAATGATATATATATATATATCTCCTTAAATTTAATATCATTCAATTTAATAAGATTGTTTTAATTTTTTTTTTTTTTTGGTTTTTCTAAGAGTTACATTTTTATATATAACACAAGAAATTTTTTGCTTCCAACTAGAATTTGTGTGTATAACGTCCATCTCATATATGTAATCAATAAAAAAAATTTCACATAAATAATAAAATTATTATTTTTTTCTTTATAGCAAATTAAATTACTATTTAGCCTTTATTTGAAGTATATAATTATTCAAATATCACCTAATATAAAGGAAGAACACTTCTTGTAATTTTCCTCAAAAAAAAAAAAAAAAAACTCTTGTAACTATGGCTAGCTTCTATATGAGATATAACTATTTAGTTTCCTGGTTAGGGTTTAGGGTTTAGAGTAACATTATTTGAAGTGGAACCCTTCTCTGGAAATTGAAAGATTTTATATAGAGTTGTCCCTTCAATTGCTAAATTTCATAATTTCAGAAAGAGAAAATTACTACCAGGACATGAAATTTTTCCATAATTTGAACTTCACTGTACAACGTTCCATCTTTAACACATTTATCCGCCAATTCTCTCTCCCCTCCTCCTCAAAGCCAACATTGTCAATTTTAAACACGCTATGCAACGAAGGTCGCCTGCGAGAGGCCTTATTAGAAATGGCATTTCATGGTCCTGAAATGGGATGTGATGGCTACAACGCGCTGCTGAATGAGTGCATCAATAAAAAGGCCATTAGAGAAGGCCAAAGGATCCATTCCCACATGATCAAAACATGTTATCTCCCAAGCCTCTATATCAGAAACAGGTTGATTCTTTTTTATTCTAAGTGTGACTGTTTGGGTGACGCAAGACATGTGTTCGATGAAATGCGTGAGAGGGATGTGGTTTCTTGGACTGCGATGATTTCGGGCTATTCTCAAAAAGGGTTTGAATTTGAAGCATTGTATCTTTTTGTGAAGATGTTGAGATCAGGTATTTATTCCCAATTGTTCTCCTTAGAGAAAGATACAAATGCATTATTTCAAATTTGAGTTAAAATGATAATGAATTTTATGATGAATTGGATGACTAATGGGTTTTATTTTGACTACAAGACCCATCTTTTTTACAAATGGTATTATATGGGAAAGTTTGTTTGCAATTTTTTTTTTTTTCTCTTTTTGTGTGTTTACAATGAGGGGGAGAAGGGATCAAAATTGGGATCTTGTCCAGGTTGAGATATGTTCGCAAATTTTTGTTTCATGCAATTGTTGGGTGATGAGCTGTGTTACTGATCTTGGCAAGCAATTTGTGCAGACAGAGAGCCAAATGAATTCACTTTTGCTACTATACTAACTTCTTGCACTGGTGCTTATGGATTTGAGTTGGGAAGGCAAGTTCATTCTCTCATAATCAAATGTAGTTATGAATCCCATATATATGTTGGGAGCTCACTTCTTGATATGTATGCAAAAGCTGGCAGAATACTTGAAGCTCGTGGGGTTTTTGAGAGCTTGCCTGAAAGAGATGTTGTTTCTTGTACTGCAATAATTTCAGGCTATGCCCAATTAGGTCTTGATGAAGAAGCATTAGAACTATTTCGAAGATTGCAAAGAGAAGGAATGAATTCAAATTATGTTACTTATGCTAGTGTGCTAACTGCACTGTCCGGACTTGCTGCGTTAGATCATGGACAACAAGTTCACAACCATGTTATTAGACGTAAATTGCCCTTTTATGCAGTTCTTCAGAACTCTCTGATTGACATGTACTCAAAATGTGGGAATCTTAATTACTCGAGAAGGATCTTTGATAGCATGCCTGAGCGAACTGTTATCTCATGGAATGCAATGTTTGTGGGGTATAGTAAACATGGAATGGGAAGAGAGGTTATTGAGCTATTCAAATTGATGAGAGAAGAAAATAAAGTTAGACCTGACAGTGTAACCTTTCTGGCTGTTCTATCTGGCTGCAGCCATGGAGGATTGGAAGATAAAGGACTGGAAATCTTTGATGAGATGGTGAAAGGGAAAAATGGGGTTGAGACAGAGATAGAGCATTATGGGTGCGTTGTTGACTTGCTTGGGCGTGCTGGCCGAGTGGAAGAGGCTTTTGAATTTATAAAAAAAATGCCTTTCAACCCAACTGCTGCCATTTGGGGTTCGCTTCTAGGTGCTTGTAGAGTTCATTCAAATATAGAGATTGGTGCATTTGTTGGTCATCGATTGGTAGAAATAGAGCCTGAAAATGCTGGAAATTATGTCATACTTTCTAATTTATATGCTTCTGCAGGGAGATGGGAAGATGTGAGGGAAGTAAGGGAATTGATGATGAACAAGGCTGTAATGAAGGAGCCCGGTAAAAGCTGGATTGAACTAGACCAAGCTCTTCATACTTTTCACGCAAGTGATCGCTCCCATCCAAGGAGGGAAGAGGCACTTTATAAGGTGAAGGAATTATCAATCAAGTTCAAGGAAGCTGGCTATGTCCCTAATTTGAGTTGTGTTTTATACGATGTGGATGAGGAGCAAAAAGAGAAAATACTTCTAGGCCACAGTGAGAAACTGGCGTTGGCTTTTGGACTCATTGCTGGTCCTGAGAGAGTTACAATCCGTGTGATAAAAAACCTCCGGATTTGTGTTGATTGTCATAATTTTGCCAAATTTACATCAAAGATTTGTGAAAGAGAAGTCATTCTGAGGGATAAAAACCGGTTCCATCATATTGTTGGGGGAATCTGTTCTTGTGGTGACTACTGGTGATTTCTGGAAATCTTTAGTCAAATATTTGTTTGCTTATGCCTCTGGAGAATAGGTACTGATTGGAGAACAAAGCAAGGATACATTCAGCAAAATGATTAGATAAATATGCAACCTTTCTTCAGAAACAACTGCCTAAGTATACTCCTCTTATCATTTAACAATTCTAATTCAACTGACACTTAGCCATACTAGTAGTAGAATATCCATTTTATTCACGTGTTAAAGTAGAAGTATATTACTGCATGTATGTTTGCACAACGACTTGTTCCTCAATGCAGCTCTTTTTTTTTTCCTTCTCATAGTTTGATGTAGCAGCTTAAAAACTTTCAGCTATTAAGACAAATTGCGAAAATAATGAAGTTCTGCAGAAGAATTTAAAAAATAGAACGGACACTATTGGTATCGGTTTTGATCAAACAACCATGCAAGTTTCATAGTTATGAGGGAGGAGGTGGAGGATACATAATAAAGAAGAATCTCTGTTCGTACTTCTCTGAACGATCTTGAAATCATCAGCTACTAGGGTTTCATTACAGAAGTTGATTTAACCATAGGCTATAGAATACAATTCTTTCCAACTGGGAACAGAAGAAAGCAAATGGTAAGATGATAGCACCATTGCAGAAACTTTTAACCACCAATAGAAGACAGACGACAGTCGCCTTGCTAAAAGAACTAAAACTCAATTTTTGAATACAAAAAAAGTCACTCACAGGTATAGCCTAGTGATATTGCACATCTCAAATGGGTAATATATACTTAGATTAGAGCTCCCATCTCCTAATAAAATAAAAAATAAAAAAAAATTGAGAAAGTACAAAGTCGCACTAAACTTTGATGTTCAAAAACTCTATTTCTATGGAGCTTTACAGCCTTGAGAAAGTTTTGCATTTTACATCATGAAATGCAAATTGCATTATGAGCTGTGCCACACAAAGCTATAAACTTCACCAATCTGTAATGCTGCTTATTGATAAAGGAAGTGGATTTTCATGAAAACTAGACTGATATAATATATTGCCTCCAAAAGTAATATTTTTAGTCACTGCAACTGTATATGATCCATGTCACAACAAATTTCTTGGATTTCAGCATCAATCGGGAAACAGAACCACAGCAGGAGTAGAAGATCCTGGGAAGCTTAACAATTTTTTAGCCACTTTATGCACACCATCTGTTGATTCTGACCTCTCATTAGAATAAAGTAAAACCATCTTCTCCAGCACCCTTGCAATCTCCAGCAAAAAATTGGAAAATTAAAAATAGCTGTTTGTTGCAAAAATGGGTCACATGTTTTATGAACCCAGATATTTCAGTAGTCTTGAGATGGGATGACAAACAACTAAAAATTTCTGCAACTTCTAATTCTAGTTCATTTCCATAGTAGTCATAATGTCGCTGCAGGTAATGATTTTATTAGGCTAAGATTTTATTTAATAGTAAACACCAAAGTATACATATAATTTACAGGTATTTCCAAAGCCAAGTTACTGAGTTCAAACCTTCAAGTGGTAACTACAATGATTTATAGCTGTTAAATTTAATTGTTATTCTTTGTGAAAATTAATTTTCAAATATTTCAAGAACCAAAAACAAAACATAAGGAATGTAAGATTAAGGGTTAATCAACAAAATTTGGTTCCTATAATCATACCTCATCACACTGGAAAACATAATGCAAATGTGTAACTAATTTCTCCAGTTCAGGTGAACTGTGAAGTAGATTTGCTATCACAGGGGAGAGGCTCATCATTACAACAACAGCCAAAATAAAGAATCAAGCATTTGTGATTTGATGATGGAGACTAACTAACATTCCACTTCAATGTTGATAGAAGCTTGGCATATAAAAGAAACAAGCAAGAGGAAACAAAATTAGCATTATTATAAAAGAATTGAAAAAGACACAAGCTGAACAAAATTTCCTATTCCTTATTTGATGTGTACAAGGCAATAAGAATAAAGACGAAAGATGTCATCATGCGGTCATACCAAACTCAAATATCCAGTGCACTCTGCAAGCTTAATCTAATATTAAGTAATAAATCAGTGAATATAGTACCCGAATACAACACCACCCTACAATTAGTTGCTTAGCATGTTGAACATTGCGAAGGACATCCTTGACTACATTTTCACATCTCTTAGAGTGACTATCCTTGTCTTGAGGAGCATATCCTAGAAATAGTTGAAATGAGAATTAGAAGAAAGATGAAGCATACTAGATCAATTTCAAGGATTCAATGACAGGAGTCCCATCTAGAATATTTCTAATTAATGCATCATTCAAAATAGTAGACCCAATACTCAAAATCTTCAGTGAGGACCATCAAATTCTCCCATCAGGAACAAATAAGCAAAAATTGGAATTTAGGGATAATAATTGGGGCATTAAGTAACCTTCATACTCAAGATGACATGGCTCAAGTTCCCATTCATCCGAAAAATCTAAAGTATCTCCACTTCCTTTAGCACTGCAAAACGAACCCACGAATCAACAAATTTCATGAAACTTTCCAATTCGACTTCTATAGAGAATTTCTGGAGTATCGACGAAGAGTAAAGCGTTAGGGTTTTGTCAATCAATCGGGCAAAGTCTTCAGCGTCATTTGTAATTATGATTTCTGAGTACTGGAAACAGAAAATGAGATTTGGAAGATGTTGCCATCTTTTTTTATAATAGGGCAGTCTTCACAGCTGTTATTGTGTTTGGAAAGAAAGAGAGAATGTGATGAAGAAGCGCATCAGGTAAGCCTCTGATTCGGTATTTTTCTTCAACAGATTTTAGTCTTTTGTTGTTGTTTGTATAAATCGTAGAACTCTTCTTCTTTTTCTTCTCCACCTGCACCATGGCTTTAGACAAGAAGATGAAAGTTGGATTTACTGGGAGGCGTTTTGTTGAGATGCTTCGCATAACAACTCACTCCAGCCTAAGAAGACAAGAGTGCCATTTCCTATTCTAATTCGCACCTGTCCAACGAAGAGCAAATTTCTCCTGGATTCAATGTTCAATCTCATCTCGTGCTTGTAAGCTTTATTTAGATGTAGAATACAGTATTTGCAAAACTATATAGTTTTGGAGTTTGAAAATGGTGAAAAATGCTATATTCAAATAATAAATTAAAAGCATCCTATTGGCATAAAATGATTTTAAAGAATAAAACGACGTTCCCAAAAAATAAAACGACGGGGTTTTCATTTGTGAGATCCTTTGCCAAACACTAGTTTTCACAAAAAACAAAACACAGTTGCTTCTATTGCCTCCCTCATTTCTCGTCACTCTACAAACCAAAACCATGCCCTTCCCGACCGCATACACCATGCTCCGCCAGCGCCTAGCATCCTCTCTCCGTTTACGCGGAGGCGCCGCCGTGGGACCTAGCCGGTGGACATCTCCAGGCCACGAGAAGAGGCCCAAAGGTTACCTATTTAGCCGGACCCCACCTCCACCTGGGCAGTCTCGGAAATGGGAGGACTGGGAGCTCCCCTGCTACATCACCAGCTTCCTCACTATTGTGATTCTCGGAGTTGGGTTGAATGCCAAGCCCGATCTGACGATCGAGACCTGGGCTCATCATAAGGCCCTCGAACGCCTCGAGATGGAGAAGTTAGGTCTTTCTGGTTCCGGCGAATCGGAGTAGAATCATGATCTTGGGTATGACATATGACTCTTTGGATCAAAACTTTTGTGGGTTCTTTGGGCGGTTAACTTTTTACCTGTTGTCGATAATGTGTAGTTCAATAAAGGGTTTTTGATTATATTGAAATTAGGTTCTGACATGGAACTTAATTACTGCAAATTTCTAGTTGATAATTTGAATACTCTTTATATTCTAAATTTCAACGAGTTTAAATTTCCTTGTTTCAGTTTAATACTGTCTTTCAGTACTGTTTTAGTCGTTAGATGGATGTTTGGATTGGATGATTGTGACTTATGAGCTTTGATTAGTTTGAGAGTCTTAAGGCATAAAAATAATTGAATGAAATGAAGAATAATTGAAAAAAGAAAAATGAGAGAAGAATGAAAATTGATTGTGATATAAGATATTGAATAAGCTTATATATATTTAAGTTTTTCAACCTCAATAGCTAGCTTTTAAGGTTGACATTCTCATGACTATATAAACTCTAAGATTTATAATATGGTAAGCTCAAACAAGTTATAATGGCAACTTGGAGTTTAACATGGTATCATAATAGAAATATGCTTGTCAAGTGACAATTGCGCTAAAGAAAAAAAGAAATTACTCAATTGTTACTTGAGGGGGAGTCTTAAAACATAAAAATAATTAAATAAAATGAAGAATAATTGAAAAAAGAAAAATGAGAGAAGAATGAAAATTAAGTGTGGGAATAGATTCCACATTGATTAAATATAAGATGCTGAATGAGTTTATATATAATAATGTTATTTAATCTCAATAGCTAGTTTTTGAGATTGATACTCCCATAACTATATAAATTCCAAGATTTATAACATGGTAAACTCAAGTAAGTTGTAATGGCAACTTGGAGTTTAACAGAGAAGGGTCTTAACTGAAGAAATTGACCTATCGTTGTTGTTAACATTGATGTTTGTTGAGTTGGTAATTTTTCTTGGTCTGTTTACTGTGTGGATATATAAGTTATTGGATGGTGTGATGTAGCATTATTGATGCCCTTTGATTTTTAATTTTAACTTGCAATTATTTCTGATAGATGTTTCCATCTTCATGTAATGATTTTGGTGATCCTTGAGTCCTTTTGTGCTTTTGTAGCCTGAGCATGATTTCTTTGATCTTAGGTCAGCTCAACTCTTGAACTGAAAGTTGCTTGTAAATTGACTTCTGGGTATTATGTGGGTTTGGATGGTGATTTATTTTGATTCTTTGCAGTAAGCAACGTTTCTTGAAAGTTGAACTTGTGCTTTTATGGAGAGCCTGTACTATTTTATACTGAATATGTTTCAGCAAGTTTGAACTGCATGTTTGTAATTTAAATTGTTTGGACTGATCATTGGTTCATTTTATTGGATAACTGAATTCTTTGCAACTAATTCCAATATGACTAAACAATCGAAAATTTTGACATTGGCTATGAAGTGTGATTTTATTGGGTCTTGTCTGTTAGTTATTTTGACTAAACAGTTTTAGGAAATTAACTTTTATGACATTATACATGAGGTTACAGTCAAGCCTATGACATGAATTAGTATGTCATGGTGCGACCTTGGTGAATGTGGAATGGAGAATACAGAATGTCTTGGAAATTACATAAATGATGAAGCAATTCGAATCACAGGTTTCACCTCCCTTGGATGCGTTTAAGCATTCTGAAACCAATCTGACCTCCTCATCATGAACTTGAACTTACTGACTTTTGCTTTTGTTGAAAATCATTTGTTAAAAATTGGCCCTTCTCGATTTATTTCACCACCTGCTCATCTCTGTTTGTTTTGTCTAATTAGTTATTTATTTATAAGATCCTTCATTAGTCTTCAATTAGTTATCCTATTTTGCAGCCAAGTAGAATGGGAGTTTTGGATTTTCAGTTTGATAATGTGTATTTTGGAATTTGGTGTGCATTCAGGTGTTTAGTTAAAACGAAGGTATCAATATCATGGGTTTAGAAGCATATCATGTTGAAGAGTGACTAGTTGATCTTTTGAAAGGTTTATTGTATTTGAGGAGCTGGATTAATGTTAATTTTAGTACCATTAGAAGCTTTCACATATGTGAATGTGATGACATTATCTCATGTGCTGTTATTCATATTTTGGTAAAGTTTTAGGAAATAATATATCCATTGTTTTATGGTAGAACAGGAATGTTAGTGTCTTTTTAGGCATGATTAGTATAGGTAAAAACACCTAGGCTTACCTCACTTTGCCCTAGATCTTCAGTTTGAGGGAGGTAGATTGCTGTTGATTAGTTAGTGTTTATTTGAAGCTTTCACATATATTATTTGATCTCACATTCTGTTATTTGTACTTTGGCAAGGTTTTAGAGAATAATTTATGGAATCTTGGCGTCTGTTTAAGAAGGATCAGTGCAGTTAAATTATGCCTATGATTACTGGACTTTACAATCTGATTTCAGTTTGACTCATGAATATCACTAAACTTATCATGTTGTTGCTATCAAATTTCTCCGACTACATTTAAACGAAGGGTTAATTATTATTTAGACTCTGAAGTTTATCGAAATTAATGAAGTGATCTCTGCATTTTAAGAAATTTACTATTTAATCCCTATTTTTTTATTTCGTGAGTAAATTGATCATTATGTCTATTTATACCGTTAAATACCTATAAAATTATCAAAATGCCCTTCACTTATCATTAAAATTTTCAAATCAGCCACACTAAAATAGATATAACTCCGTTAATTTCGATAAATCTCAAAAACTAAATAGTAATTAATTTTTAAATTTCCAATTATTTAATAAGAATTTTTTAAACTTGATTTTTTATAGAAATTTTTTGTAGTTATAAGTTTATATATAAAGAGAGTGGGAGAAATGGGTTATGGATTTTATTTTAGAATAATGTCCTTAATCTAAAAAAAATAAAATAATAATATTTTAGGTATTAAAGTTTTTTTTTATTTTTTTACTTTTACTTTTAATTTTAATTTTTTTAATGAAACTTGTAAAAAAATTGAAAGAAATGACTCATTTATATCACGTAATCAAAAGATAAGAATTAAATAATGAGTTTCTTAAAATATAAAAATCATTTCATTAATTTAAATAAATCTTAAGGAGTAAATAATAATTAATTTTTAAACAAATTATCTCAAGTATGCTGCCTGAATGGATTATTTTAATTTCATTTAACTTAAATGAAGATTCTCATCATTCTTCGTGAATGTGTTTATTTTAAAGTTTTAAGTGTTACATCTTAATTTGGAATCTCTGTCACATTTAATATTTTATTATATATCCTATATATTTAATTGTGTGGTACATTATTAATAAAAAATTATTGATTGTCAAAATATCTTAAAAAAAAGTGATATGACGTTTATAAAATGATTAATTACTATGAGATCCTGCATTTTGATCAATTATACTAAAAAGTTTTTATATTTTCAAAATTATATTAAAAAGTTATTGCATTTTGGTTTCATTAAACTACGAGGTCCTTCCGTCTATTTTTGATCCCTTTTCTGTTAGTCAAACCCCCAAAAGTCAAATTTTCATTAAAATATTTATTATAATGCCCAAAATACCATTTCTTCTTCTTCCTACAATTAATTTAACCAAACCCTAAAATTACAACTCAATCAAATCACAAATCTCCATTGAAATTAATCCCATAAATTCAAGGAAAAGTCTTAACCAACAAACTTAAATTAGTCTCATTTCCTCCCCCGACATCTTTTCCTCTTCCTTCCATTTCTTCCATCTTAGCCACCATTACAGGCATGGGTAAAGCATGGACTCGCAGCTCTGTTGCATCTTCCTCCACAGTACACATTAGCTCTAACACCGCTAATGCTCGCTCCGCTGTAGGCTCTTCCAGTTCCATCGAAACGTCCACCACAGACCCTACAGTCCCAGCCTTCCACCACAGTCGTTGAATAACCTCTCTCTCACATTTCACTCGCTCTCTATCTCTCTGTTTCTTATTCTTTGTCGTCGTTCGTCATTATTTTGGTGGTGTGGTGGTTTGCATCTCCCTATAATACCACTGTGTTTTTTCCTCTACCTGTTATTCGTGAAATCCTTTGACTGCTCTGATTATACTATCTAGAACTTCCATCGAAATCCTATGATTTATAATTTGGAAGAACCCAAACTTTCGTCATGCTTTTGACACTTGGTCCACCAGTGCTTGCCATTGGTCAGAAAGGTATGGTAGGGATGGTGGTATTGGATTTTTCATTCCGAGAGCTGGATTTTAGATTTGCTAATATTTTAGATGAATGAATGAAGAAACAGAGAATGAAAGCAAGACCCGATTCAACCAGGTCTTTTACTCTCAGCTTTAAATTATCAAATTGTTTGATTTCTTTCATAAGGATTGATTGTCGGTAATGCTCATTGTTCCTGTTGCAGTGAAATTTTCTATTTATGTAAATTTTTTCTCCTTTTTTGAGGTCCTAATTTGGCATACAATTTATTTTTTTGAAAAAACTCTGTCATGTACTTCTAAGCCAAACACAATTTTTATTTAATTCTTTTTTTTTTCCCTCTCTCATCTCACCTAAATTTGTTATTTTCTTCTAAATGGTAAATTCTATTGATGGATTGGAACCAATCTAAATTGTGTGTGCTGTGTGGTGGTGGTGGTGGTTGTGGTAAGGAAAATGAAAATTTTGGTATTGTTGAAATTAATGGTATTTGAGTGAAAATTAAATTGGAAATGAGGGGTATTTAAGACTTTTTATATATATTTAACGGATTTTATAACAGAAGGACCTCATATTTTAACGGAATCAAAATGCAAAAATTTTTTAGTATAATTTTGAAAATATAAATAATTTTGAAAATATAAAGACTTTTAAATATAATTGATCAAAATACAGGGATTTAGAATAATTAACCCTTTATAAAATTATATAAGATAAGAGATGAAATATCAAACGAAACAGATGATCCGAATTAGTCACATCCAGGTCAAATTGAATAACTTGAAAAAATTCTTTGCCTAAATCAGTATTTAGGTCAACACTCTTAACAATTTTTTGGCCTGAATACAGTCTTGAGTTATCTAATTGCAACTCTATGCATGTTCAATGATTTTCATGGAGTATAAATGAGGTAGAGTGTATGATGGCATATGATCTTTAAGGGAATAGCTGAATAGGTATTCTTGGTTACGGGTGAGAAAAAATCGTGAAAATGGAAAATCAAACTGAATTTGATTCGGTCAGTTTGGTTTGACTAAATTTTTATTTGGTTTGATTTATTTTTTTTGTAAATTTTGGTCTATTTGGTTGGGATCAGTTTTTCTCAAAATAATTGACCTGACCAATTATATATATATATATATATATATATATATATATATATATATTTAAAAAAAATATATCTATTTTATTTAAAAAAAAAAAAAAAAAAAAAAAAATAAAT
>CANXYC011112069.1:0-10133 GCA_948193065.1 Aleurites moluccanus | reverse complement strand
CCCCCAGTTCATCAAAAACTCAAAATTTGTCAATTAAGTCCTAGCAGCCTTTAAACCATTTCTATGCCTAGAACTAATTCAAATAACATGCATAAATACCAATTTCATGCATAAATATATATAAACATAACAATATAAAGAAATTAAAAATCTTCCCCCGAAGATCTCTATATAGATTTGGTTCAGGCTAAACTAAGGTGTTACAGAGTTGAAGGCTCACTCCTCTTCTGTGGATTTCAGGTGATAGTGTAGCTCGTGAGGAAGCTAATAGAAAAGATCGAGCTTCTTGACTCATTCTTCCAAGAAGCCTTCATTGTAATAATTTTGATATATTTATGTATATTCATTATATGATATTATGGCACAATTTGTATTGGGAGTATACTCTAGAGCTCCATAGTTAGTCATTGGGGATGATAATATTTTGATGTATAATTTATTATTTTTGGGTTACCCTTGTTCTTTAGTGATGTGGGATACATCTTTTGATCAGTAAGGAACAAGAGGAAATTATGAAATGATATAGTAAAGAAATGAATTATGCTTGTATGAATTATGAATATGATATTGTATGATGTTATATTTGATATAAATGTGTATAAGATCCAGGATATGTGAGTTCTACGGGTTTATGGTGGCCTTAAGCCTACCCTTGCCCTAGGATCGTCGCACCACTGGAGTTGGGGTGTGACATCTTCATTCTTAATTCTCAATTGATGATAACTTGATCTAAGGTCAATCTTGGAAAAATAACTAGCTTCTTGCAATTGATTAAACAGATCATCAATCCGGGGCAATGGATATTTGTTCTTGATGGTCACTTTATTCAACTGTTTGTAATCAATACACATTTGCAGTGAACCATCCTTCTTCTTAACAAATAACACAGGAGCACCCTATGGTGTACTACTGGGTCTGATAAACTCCTTATCTAGCAAGTCTTGCAACTGCACTTTTAATTCTTTTAGTTTTGTTTGAGCCATTCTGTAAGGTGGGATTGAAATAGGGTATGTACCTGGATATACTTCAATCTCAAACTCAATCTCCCTCTTAGGTGGAAAACTCGGCAAATCTTCAGGAAACAAGTCTGAAAACTCATTGACAATAGGAATCTGATCAACTCCCTTTGAAGTCTTCTGAGTATCCATTACAATTGTTAAGTATGCAAGATATCCCTTACGTAAGAGTCTCCTTGCCCCAATAGTAGAAATAATTTCAATTCCCAAATTACTTTTATCACCCTGATACTCAAATTCATCATGCCCCTCTAGTTGAAATTTAATCTTCTTTTCATAATAGTCTATTACTGCATGATAAGTGGTTAACCAATCCATTCCTAATATCACATCAAATTCCAGCACAGGCAATTCTACTAAATTAATTGGTAAAATTCTACCCTCTATTTCTACTTTACAACCCAGGTATTCATATTTTATCTCTATGCTCTCACCCAGGGGAGTAAATATTTCTAAGAGTATTAATATCAATTATTTTTCAATTCCCAATTTAGATGCAAATTTATGTGATACAAAGGAATGTGTGGCACCAGAATCAAATAATATTTGAGCTAGTTCATATGACATAGGAATCTTACCTGTTATCATCTTGCCTGATCTTTGAGCTTCTTAAGCATTAACTGTAAAGACTCGGCCTTGCCTTCTACTAGCTGGTGCCTGACTACTAGTCTGACCCTGTCCTGATCCTCTACCTCTGCCTCTGCCTTTGTGTCTCTCTGGTCACTTCTACTCATTTATACAGTAGGTTGTGAGGCTGTTATAGTAGTCTGTTGTTCTCCTCATATTGGACAATTCTTCACATAGTGACCATGCTGGCCACATTTCAAGCATGCACATGTCTGTCTTCTACATTCACCCCCGTGCCTCTTCTCACAAAAATCACATATAGGAACATTAGTTGTCTGTACTGGTGGTCTAGATGACCCTTGTGAAAGTCTAGATGCAGACTACCCTGTGGTACCTTTACCCTGACCTCCCATTTGACCACCTGTCAGTGGTCTTCGCTCAGTTCTAACAGATGTAGTCTCTGTTTGTCTCTACTAAGTACTCTCTTCACCTTTTCTCTATTGTCTTCTAGTCTCAATCTTCCTTTTCTGTTCTCTTTTCAATCGTTCTTCTTTATACTTTTCTTCCATTTGAACTACTTGATCAACAATCTTGGATAAGGAAATAAACTCAGTAGATAATAATGCATTATGTAGAGGAGTATGCAATCCCCTTCTAAACCTACTGATCAGGTCTACTTCAATAGATAGAATCTTACTAGCATATTTACTCAGCATGATGAACTCATTTGCATACTCATCTACATTCAAATTACCCTGTTCCAACTGTTTAAACTGAATTATGTTTCTGTTTTTAACTCCCTCTGTCAAAAATTCATCCAACAATGCAGCCCTGAATTGTGCCCAAGTCGGTGGTGCATCACTGTATAATTGTGTTTCAATGTGCCTAGAAAACCTAGTCCAAGCCTTTTCTTTCAACAATAAACCAACAAGCTCCACTACTCTGACATCTGAGCATAGAAGTCTTCTTACCACCTTCTCTATTTGCTCCAGAAAATTAATAGCTCCCTCACCTCTTCCACCTTTATATTCTGCCAGACTCAGTTTCAGAAAGTTAAGCATGTTGATTCCACCCTCATCAATCACTCTATGACCCTCCTGTACTATTGGCCCAACTGGTGCAACAACAGGCGACATAGGTACTAGTGGAATAACTGGTGGAATGACTGGTGGTATAGATGGTGGCACTACCTGTCTTTCCCTTCTCAATTCCTGTAGTTCTCTTCTCAATTCTAGCATTCCTTGCATCACTTCCAATCTCTAGGGATCTTTAGCTTCTTTGGTTTCCTCTGTCCTTCTCCTGGACCTAGGAGGTTCTTCTGGTTCCTCTATGATCAATGAATCATTTGAGGCCACTTTTGCCTCTCTACTTCGCTCTTCTAATCTCTTAGTTGTAGGTTCAATATCCCGTTCATGTTCTCCCATAGACATTTTAACCACTACAATAGACAAACACAATCATTTAACACGTATGGTTATCGCAGAATAAACACATATTTAACGAATACAACAAATGACGAGATAAGATTTCCTATGCTCCATGGTTCACCTATATTTTATTGACATATATCTATATGCTATCAGTATATCTATGCTCTGATACCAACTCTGTCACATCCCAATTTTGGAATATGACGATCGTAGGATGTAGGAATAACATAAGGCTACTGACACCCGTAGAACCCTTCTTTAACCTGTAAACATCACCTGCTATAACATATCTATATCTATTAATCAGTCTATCTGTCATCATCTATGATCATATCTGATATCAACAAATATCATTTACATTATATATTAGTAACTAATAATATTACAAACCATACTAAGTATAGTCATCCCAATAATTTATATATCCATGGAGCATCTAAAATATATACAAGGAATATATACAAGTTCAATATTTACATTATTATAACATAGTTGGATCCACTGATGAAGAAACCACCTCTACTCCTGACCTGAAAAGATAAAACCACTAAAAGGGTAAGTATTTTCATACTCAGTGAGTCAATATATATATATTATCACACATTAAGCTAGGTAGGAAATAACAAATGAACAGTATTAACAATTGACTCATGGATAGCACACCAAAGGACCAAATCAAGGGAAATGGTTTATAGACATCAAAGATAGATGTATAGGCACTGGAAGAAATAATAACCATGTATATATAACAAATATTGGGCCATAAAATGCATATCATTATCAATATAACTTGTAAATAGCATAAGGTGAATCAGACCCTATAACCAGGACCATAATCCTTCCCAGCTAGGGTATCACTGGAATTTTATTGTGCACAATGCTGATGGTATTTACCCACTACCCCATCAGTAAGGTAACTCTATCATACAAATATTAGAATAGGTTAAAGATAGCAAATAATTTATCAATTAGGCAAGAAAATCAACAAGATTTAGTTTCTGTAACTCTAGCTTAATTGAGCTATTTAGGCAAGTAAACACGTATAGGATCATTATCCTTAGCAAAGAAACTTTAAAGTATAGGCAAAATTCTACAAAATTCATTCAGGATATAAGTTCAAAATATGTCAAGAAAACACATTTACACTAGTGATAAATAAAGTCACCCATTTTAGAAAATTTGATAACAATTGGATTCTTAAGGAAATTAACAAAGGTCATTTCGTCGAGCACTTGGTGTGCACCACTTTAGAACCAAATAAATATAGTTTTGGGGCATATTGATCAAAATCCAAAGTTCACAATTCAAGCCCCAATGTCAAGAATTATCAAACAGGGTTTATATACATTAATAAATAACACAATCAGAGCTTGAATTCATGGGAAATTCAAAGGAAACTCAAATGAAACTCTTTGGAAAAAAAGTTGCAAGAATTTAAATAGATTCAAATTGATCAAATAAAGGTTTAAATATGTATAATAATATACAAATAACTCACCAGAATTGACGGTTTGATATTTTACGCGATAAAACGCCTATTTGCCTATAACAGGCAAAAACAATATTCTTCAGTTTCCTTCGATTCTACAATCAATTTTACCACATATTTAGATTTAAATGGATTCTAACTAACATATTTAAACATTAATTAGAATTATGGAATCCTATACAGAAAATCCATTTCAAACATAAACCTAGTTTTAGGTTTTCTCCAATTTTGATCCAATCTTGAAATCCATCGATCTAATCATGTTTCTAATTGCTTATGTAACTTAGATGAATCAAAAGAATAAAGAAAACATCATCCTCACCTGAATTCTTCAAGTGGCCGAAATTTAGGTTGAATGGTTCTTCAATTTCTAACTTGAATTTCTTAGAATTTTCGATAGAAACTAGCTTAATCGAAAATTTAATCGAATTTTCTATCGATTTTGCTTGAAGTTTGGATGAAATAGGTGGAGTTTTGGAGAAGGAGGTGACTTGGCTGTAACAATGGAGTAAGGAGGAGAATTTTATGATTTTTGGAGAATTAGATGGCTATTTATATTAATTAACTTTCAGCTAATTTGATTTCCCCCCCGACATTCTCATATTCGTATTTTGAACCCGAAACTTATAACTATTTATCTTTTTGTCCTATTTCAATTCTAAAATAATATTTCTTATATTTCTCCAGCTTATGAGTCTAATGATGATATTAAAAATTTAAAATTCTGAACTCGTTCGTTAATCAAAACGTCGACGTGCTTACTTATCCACAGGGTCGATTTTTAGCGATTTGTCAAATCGCGCAACTATGATGTTATAATGTCTAAATTAACTTTATTTATGCTTAAAAAACATATATTCAAGGTTGTATGAATAAAATTTGAGGGTGTTACAATAGGTAATATGTGATAGTTAATGGTTACAAGGTATATTATTGAATATATGCAAATGTGATTTAAAGATAAAGAAATTTTTTAAGATATGCATAAATTCAGGAGGAACTTTGTTAAATGGTTTAGAATATATATGTTCTTTTGAAATGATTTTGTCATCATAAAAAAGGGATAGATTATCATCTAATGTATACAAAAAACAAACATTAAGGATTTAAATTGTATTTTTGAGTGATAATTGAAAACATGACATAACGCTCGTTATGATTATGTAACATCCATAACCCTTACAAAAATTCAAAGGCGAATTCCCAACACAAATCCTCAATCCTATTACAGAAACTTCAAGCCTGTTACAGGCCATAACACTCGTTACACTAAAGGAATGAGCGCTATGCCTTAGGAGCTTAATGTTCATAATTCATACAGAGAGCTCTTTCAAGTCCTTTACAAGTCGTTATGATTGTTATGATTCTAAGGCTCAAAATGGCCAAGTCAGTTATAGCTTTGTTAAGCCCATTAAAGTTAAGGTATAGTGATCATTACAAAACCAAAACAACAATTATTGGTGGTTAAGTTATTAAAGCAGACGAGCTGCTAAAATTTATAATCGTTGGAACCATTTTCAAGGCAATTAAAGTCAGATTTTGAGTCAGAACAATCATAATCTAAAGTCAATGGGTAAAGCCTCTAAATACATGAAGATTTGAAAAGAAAATAACTTTTTCTAAGCTCCTACAAGTGAAAATCAAAGCTTCATTGTTCTTTAACTATTTTAATGAGTTCTACTGAACACCTTGCTTTAACAATTAAATTATTTATGTTCAAATTAACTTTTGCTATTTATACTTCATTTCATATCGTTTAAGTAACTAGAAAAATAGTCTCGAGAGACTAGAAATATCTCTAATATTTGCTTAGATTAAGAGTTGGGTGAAACCTCATCAAAACTATTATAAAGGATGAAATCCTGGTGTAACTAGATTTGTAAATAATAGGATTGTTAACCTTAGTATGTGGAACATTAAAACAAGTTGGATTTTGTGAGAAGTGGAATAAGAGAGGAAATTGTGCTTTGAACCACTGTAAATCGAATGAGCTATTTCTATCTCTATCTTTTTATTTACTTGTTATATATTTCTTCTTATTGATAGAGCATATAAATTGTAAAATTATATTAGAAATTTTAAATTTATATTCACCTTCCTCTAGGAGTATTGCTATATTGGAACAACATCAAATGATTAAAATATGAAATCAAACATTAAAACAAAAAGAGCAATATCAATCGATATAAACTCGATATAGGATAAATATGGTAAATCACATATTTATAGCATAAAGAATATAAAAAAAAGAGTAATATGATTAAATATACATGAATAATAAGAAATCAATTTAATTTTAACCCCTCACAATGCATACCTATAATTTGATGAATGCTAAAGTGAGAACTATTCTAAATAAAGTTTAATGATTTTAATAGAAATAATACAAAATTTAATGATTTTAATAGAAATAATACAAAACAAAAAGATTAATCTCTCTTAGGTATTTTTTAGCTATGCAACAAAGAGATATTAATCTTCTTAAGGTGTTTCCCATGATTATTTTTGTGATTTTCTCTAATAAATCTTATTCCAAAACCCTAAAACTTAAGTTCAAAAGCTCCTTGAAATTCAATCCCTTTTTCTGTTCTCAGAGCTATCTATTTATAGATGCTACAACTAATTAAGAAGAAAAAAAACTATCTTCCTAAAGCTTTTCATCTTAAATATATGGAAAGCGATCTATTAACTATTTTACCTCTTTGGAAAGATATTATTTATATTTTCTCCTAAATAGACAATTAAAAACAAGAAAGATAAATAAAAAAAGTTGCAGTCGACCTCCTATATATCAAAATTATGCCCAAGAATGAAGCTCACCTAAGAAATCAGGCCTAGGGAGCTGTTTGGGTCCCAATGGTTCCTTGAGAAGCCATTTGGGCCCAAATGGTCCAAACCTAGGCCGTTTGGGGCCTAATAGCCCAAAGGTTATTCCTATCATTTCTTTTAGTCTTCTTTGTAATTTGGAATGTCCCCAAGTCTTCCCAGGTCCCATTTTTTTTTTTTTATTTCTCATAAATTTTCTATATATTTAAATTAATTTCAAAAAGCTTTATTAAGCACTCTTCACTAAGCAATCCATTTTTGGATGACTATGATCATTGGGATTTAAGGGATCAAAATTAAATTCTTACAATCGTCGTGGTGATAAATGATTGTAACGGCCTTTAACAATTTGTCAGTGGTGAAAGACACTTCTGCCCATTTTATGCTTTCTTGAGCATTAGAGATAATCGTGATGATGCTTTGGTAATTGGGGCTACTAACTACAACCCTATAAACTTTTTGAAGGTCATGAATAACATTCCTCGTTCAAGATTTGGTTAAGTACTCAACGACAACATAAAATAAATAAGGTAAGCATCATCAAAATTTACATTGAGACAATGACTTTAGACCTTGGATTAACCTTTCTATCTTGCCATTTGAAATAATAATAGTGTCCAGCCAACTTTTTTCAAATACTCATTTTTCCAGAATATAAAATTTTAAACAAAAAAGCGAAATAAAAGGTGTTTGAAAAGTTTTCACTAATTTTTATCCTGAATTTTCTTCAACAGTAGAACCTCTTATCTGGGTTGTCATTGCTATTAGACCCTCATAGTCATATTTTATTACACTCCCTCAGTAACCCTGAACCCACCTGAGATGAAGCTGATAAAGTTGATGACATTTTCTTTGATTTGATTCCACTACACCGGTCTACTAACACTTTAGGAATTTGAAAGATTTCGATAATTAGAGGTTTATCAATTAGAGATTTCAGAGAAGAAGTTTCAAATGTTAAGGGTTTAAATGAAGTTAGAGAAATACTGAGATTTTAATGGTATATCAGTTAGGGATTTTCTTAGCATTAAAAAATTATTTTTTAATTGTTTTTTTTCCTTTTATTTCAGATTTATCATTATTTGTTTAAACAAATTATGCATGCAAGATACAGAGTCAATTGAGGTGCAAATAATAACTAAATCGCTTTTGAACAGAAACTTAGGTTTCTATTTTGAGTTAAAAAGTATCTGAAAGGATTAATTTAACCTTTAAGGTGAATCTCAGGGGAAATTGATCTTTAAACCTAAAGAAAATATACGAGTCTAGTTTATTGTATATGGGCTAACTAAAATTAGTCTGTATAAAAGTTTTTAATTAAAACTTATAGAAGGACATTGATGCCAAAAAAAAGCTAATGAAATAGTTTTATATAAATTTAAATTTTGAGAAAATTACTTGATAAATGACAAAAAGTTTTCTAAACAACTCTAGAGTTCAACTCGTTTGAATATTAATATAAAAATATATTAATTATTTAAAAAATAATAAAAAGATATTAAATTTTAATTAGAACGCGCATATATATATATAAACGCAGCAACAAGAAAAGAGAAAAATAATACAAATAAATTTAACGTGGTTTGGTCTCTTAATAAACCTATATTCATGGTTTTTCGAATGGATAATCCACTATATCAATATATTATAATTTTTTAACAGATAAAATTGTAAACCCTCTCATAATATCTTCAATCATCACAAAGACACTCTACCTATAGACTTTGTGACTCACCATACACAATACAACATTGGGTTAAAGTTCTATGCAATAAACTATTGGGTAAGAGGCAATTGCATACTTAGCAAAAGCCAAAATATCCCTCATATAATACTCATATTTATAATGTTACTCACTATCAATCCCAACTCAATAAGAACTCTCACTTAATTACAAATAACATTAAAATAGGAATTCTAGTCTATAAAGGAAATCATCCTCCACCCAATTAAGTAATATTTTTCACATACAAAATAGGAAAAGGTATTGCTCCAAATTCCATTAGAATTTTGAGTCATAATTATAACAATCTTTATCTTGACTCAAAATCTCTCAATCATGCAATTTTGCAATCTTCAACAATCTCTACCTTATCTCAAAATCTTTCAATCATATAATCTTCAAACTCTTCAATTATTAAATCTCTATATTAGAGCTCCACCTCAATTAAAATTCATCATATAACATTAGTTGAAGGACTCATTATCATCATCTTTTTCATCATTATCATCTTCAACTTCCAACTTATTATTTATCTACATTTGCAGTTTCTTCAAATCTTCTTTCAATTTCAAAAAATGATTTTGTAATGTGACCACTTTCTTGATTCTTCCTTTTTTTTTTTTCTAGAACTTATCTACAACTAGCACATGACTTCCAATTGAAGTGTCTTCTCCCTTCATCATAGTCTCCATCTACAAAAAATCTTAACTTCGATATTTTTCTTTTTTCTAAAAATAACTCTTAAACCCCCAGAATAAGAACCAACAACTCGATACTATTTGTCAGAGAAAATTTAGAGTTATAAGTGCAATAATAAGAAAAGAGAAAAATAACACAAATAAATTTAACATGGTTCGGTCTTTTAATAGATCTACGTTGTAATATCTGCCATTTTTGAAGTGTCATTATCAATTTTATTTTGTTTGGAAAATTTTAAAATTTTAATGAGAAGTTTGGAAATTTCAGAAATTTTTACTTTGACAGCAGCAGGATTCAGTGTTGGCCATTACTTGCTCTTAAAGACATATTTGGGTAAAGTGTAAAACATGAAAGTTGTTAATTTATGTTTTAACTATAATTCT
>CANXYC011111850.1:0-11562 GCA_948193065.1 Aleurites moluccanus | reverse complement strand
TATATATATATATATATATATATAATTTTTTATCATTATTATAATTAAATATAATTTTATTTTATATATAACTACATATTTTTTTAATTTAATATTAATTTAAAATTTAAAAAATACAATCCATGTAAATTAACTAAAAATAAATAAAAAATAATATAATTCTTGAAAAAAATATATAAAAATTAAGTGTGCTATTTAATAGAATAGAAAAAAAAAATTATTATATAAAATTAATTTTTTTAAAAAAAATTTATTATCAATATTTTATCAATTTTTTTCTTAAATTTATAATAAAATAATGACAATTTATAAAAAAAAAAAATAGTTTAAAACCGATGAATCAAAAATATTTAAACCAAATTAAAATTGATAGTTTAATTATAATAATGGTTTGATTTAGTTTAAAAAAAATTTAAACCAGATATAGTATTTTAGTTTAATAACAGCCTTTTAAATCAATCAAACCGAACTGATATTTCCTCTAATTTTGAGCAGAAATTATTTATCATTAATTAATTAGAATTTCAATATAATATATACAAACAATTTGACCCAATTGTTTTACTTTTAAGGAACTATCCCTTTTTTAAAACACAAATTTTATAGTTTCAAATAATTTTTTTTTTTATTAATTTTCATATTTAAAAATAGATAATCTATTCAATTCTTTTAGTATAAAAAATATTTCAAAGTAAATAAAAATCATATCATTTTATAAAAATTTAATTTAATTAAAAATTAATTTATTATCAAATTATAAAAATATATATCATAATCTCTTAAAAAATTTAATATTATTAATTAATTATAGGTAATTAAAATAAATTTATTATCTATCTATATAGTGTTTGAAATAATTATTATAGAAAAATTCATTTTAATTCAATTAAAATAATTAAATTGAATTAAATTCTTTCAAATTAATTTTTTTGAAACGGAACAAAACTATGAAACAACCATAAATATACACACATTGAACAAAAAGTAAATTCCTTGACTCGATCAAATTTTTTAATAAATTAAAAAATACTTTTAATGACAAATTATTTTAACTTCACTATCAAATAAATTTGTTATAAGATTTATTATAACATAATTTTGAAAAATTAAAATTTTTAATTTATTTTAAACTATAATAATATAAATGTATGAAAAATAAGTAAAATATATTATAAAATATCACTCGTAAATTATAACTTTGGAAGAAAAATTTATACTCAATTATTAGCTCGGTCCTAGAATTATAGAAAATGATTTTAAATAATTTTTTAAAAAAATTAAAAAATTATCAAAAAAATAATTATAAAAATCAAATGATAAATGCATCATAAAATATGACAGCATAAAATCAAATAAAAATCCGAAAGAATTTATTTAACTCAACATAAATAATTTCAAATGCGCCTTAACATACAAATATAGCATCACCCCTTCCTCCTCAAACATATATAATTCAAAATTCACAATAATAAAAATGATAATTTCCAAATACGCATACACAATCCTATATTCATAATAATTTTAATTAATGTGCTAATAACTCGATTAATTTTCATCAATCATTTCAATTTATTCTTATTGAATTTAAAAATTCAAATGTCAAAACACATATTTGAAATCAATTTAAAAGTTATTAAACATTACTCACCTCATTTACTGAACACTTGATGAATACTGAATCGTAACTATCAGTAATAATGCTTTGGAAGCAAATAGGATATCAATAAATTCGTATCGAAATGTAAAGTTTAAAAATATCGGTTATTCTCCTTCGATCGTTATCGATTATCACATCACTTTAGACATATTCAAATTTGTTATTTTTCAATTTGAAATAAATGTCAATTAGAGGTGTAATGGATATCAAAAGAAAGCTTGGAGTGAGAGGAATCCAAAGGTACTAACTAACCTCCCCGAAAAAGGAGCTCGAAGCTGATCAAAATTAACTTCGAAAAATTATAGCTAGTGATACATTCGAATGGAGCATATGGGCTTCTTTGACAATCATTCGCATCGTGCTTCTAACTAGAGGCTCTTTTGTGGCTAAGTTTCCTCCTCATGTGGCACGTTTCTTTTGTTGATCATCAGACGATGCTGAACCAACAATGACAACCTTTGCTCTCTCTCGCTCGGGTTGAGGAGGGTTATTGTGCTAAAAACACAGTAGTTTCTGTTGTGTTGATTTTTTAAAATTTATAAAATTTTTTTATAAAAATTTTTAAAAATCATAATATTATAGTATTTATTATAACGAATCTAATGACATATTTTTTGTATAAAATAAAAATTAAATAAATTTTTAAAAAAAATATAATTGTGTTAAATTTAGACTATTAAACACAATAGCTTCTATTGTGTTCGCTTTTTAGAATTTAATTTTTTTTTTTTAATTTTTAAAAATCATAATATTATAGTATTTATTATAACGAATCAAATGACATATTTTTTATATGAAACAAAAATCAAATGAATTCAAAAAATGTAATATAAATATGTTAAATCTAAATCGTTAAAATTTAATGATATAAATTTAACACACTTATATTATATTTTTTAAATTCATTTAATTTTTGTTTCATACAAAAAATATGTAATTGAATTCATTATAACAAATACTATAATATTATGATCTTTAAAAAATTTTTACAAATTTTTTTTAATTTTTAAAAAATCAACATAACAGAAACTACTATATTTTAAAAAAAATAGCACCCAACCTCTCTCTCTTCTCCATTTGACTCTCTTACATCCACATGGACAATTTTTATTAGCTACAAATTAGCCAATGATATCTGTTCACAAAAATAGAATAATAATAATAATAATAATATATTTTTAATTATTTATTTATTTTTAACAAATGTCTTCCTATATATACATATAATCTTTACTATATTTATGCATTAAATGTCCAGAAAAAGAAAAAGAAAAAAAAAGAAATTAAATAAGAAAAATTATAAAAATATCTCATTAAATAAAAAAAATGAAATTATTCAAAATTCAAGGTATTACTAAACCCTTTATGGTTTTTTTTTTCAGTTTTTTTAAGCTAACAAATTATAAATTTTGCTCAATTAAATCATTATCTTTTTTTTTATTCACTTAAACTTATTAAATTTTTAATTTGACCCAACTCTTTTTTTTAGTTAATTTTTTGGAACCCCATGTCTACATAAACGATAAAACTTATTGTTCTATTTAGAAAATTAAGGTTAAGTTATCATATATAAAAATTTTAAAAAATATATTTTTAATATATTTTTCATCAGCATGAGATATTTATAATATTTTTTATTAAATTATGCAATTAATTTTTCGTGTCTCCGACATATAATAATTTTTATCGCTTATTTAATATTAGATAATAATTAAATTCTAATTTTTTTACCCATAATAGTAATTAATTTCGTTTCTCAAATTCTCTTATAATTTGATTTTTTTTAGTTTGTCTATTTAAGTGAAAAAAATAAAATAAAATGTATTGAGCTCATTTAAAAAATGAAAAGAAAAAAAAAATTCAATTAAGCTAATTAGAAAAGTTTATACACTTAAATGAATCACCAACAAAAATAAAAAATTTAATAGAGATTTTCACGATAATTTATAAATTTTTTTACACATTTTTCCTTCATATTTTTTATTTTACAAATTAAAACTCTCACCAAATTTATAAATAAATGAAAATGTGGAAAGATAATTAATAGATTAATTCTATTTTTTTTATCTAAGAATGAATAACTTATAAATTTTGAATTAAAATAATAATCATTTTTAAAAAATAAAACCCATACAAATTTAATTCATTTATTAATTTTTCAAGATATTAATTAAATTTATTGTTAAAATTATATAAAAATAAAATAAAAAATAATTATTTAAAAAAATTCTTAAATAATTAAAAATTTGAAATATTTTTATAATTTAAAATATTTGGTAAAATGAAAATTAACTGAAAATTTAAGTGATGATATTAATTTTAAACCTTTTTTTTTTTGAGGGGAATATTAATTTTAAATTAGTTGTGTTTGCTTCACTGTATAATCTGAAACATCGTAAATGCTCCTGCGTGTTGGTGCTGGTATCGCACAGCCACAGCCGTGGCGGTCTCTATACCACCTCTACTTCACCGTCTCTGTTAAGCTTAATTTCTCTTCGATGTCTGAAGCCAAGGTTCCTTCTCGAAACTTGCTCCAATTTTCTCGTCTCTGTTTGCCAAAATGAGGTCGATTATTTAATATCTTCTGATGTTTGTTTGAACGACATATCGTTTTATTTTTATAGGTGTTGAATCATTTGGACAAGGAGTGTGAAGATTTTTTGTCATGGCTGGAGAGGAAAGCTGGTGTCGAGGTTTCATCCAAGCTTTACATTGGAAAATCCTCATACGGCAGGTTGTTTAGAAACTCTTTCTTATTATTATTTGGATTTCTTTTCATTTCAATTCAATAGAATATTTATGCAATTACTTTGGCTCCGCCTTAGAACTTTTGATGATGAACCATTTTAGTTGGGTTCCAGAAATGGAAGTTTTGTACCTATACAATTGTGGATAATGATGGAGTCTTTTTAAGTTGCTTGATGTATAGTAGTGTCAATGCCAGTTAGCAGGTGAACCCTGCATTTAGACAGAAGTTTATTGCTTGAGTTGTAGTGGCTTGATAAAAATATTTCATCTTAAAGGCACCAGTTGCATTTCTTCCTTTTTTTTTTTCCTTGGAAAGGAAAATGTATTATTCATTAAGTAACATCAGCAGCTAAAGCCGCTACAATAAAAGGAGGAGGTGAAGACCCCCAAAACATCTTGTGAGCAACCTGATTCGTAGGCCTATTAACACGAGTAATCTTGACATCAAAAGCGTCTTGCATAATACTTACTAATAATGCCTAAACTAGATTCCACTGTTGACCCTTCTGCTAGTGCGTTGAAAAATCTGTTGGGAATCAGTTTCTATAATGCCCCAAGTCATCTGCATAACTTTCAACCAACTCAAAACTTCATGCCTGCTAAGTCCTTGAGCCTCTGTAGGATCCATCAACCCAGCAAAGCTTCGCGGTGTAGGCAACAATAAAAGATCCATTGTGATCCACTAACCCCCTGTTCTCTGTGCATTGGCAAAAAGTGCTGCATCAATATTTGCTTTTCTCCAACCTGCAAGGGGACCAGTTGCATTTCTTGGACTCAATATGTGTGTGAATTATCTATACTTTTGCAAAATGATGCAACTCCTTTATGCAATTGTTGGTCAAAAAGTTGCCTTTGTGACCTCAATCGATTGCAACTTAAAAGATACACTAACATATTTTAGGGTGCACGCTCCGGATATTAAAAGTCTACATAGTGGAAGCCTGATAATATGTCTTGCTTGGGTAGTGGGTACATTACTCGACTATTTACTATGAAGCTTGTTTGGCTTTCATTGACTCTTTGATAAGACTACATTAAGCAATTAAGTGCATATTTGCACGCTGTTCCTTTACACTGAGTTTTTGCTGTTTCATGCATGTCAGTAGGATTTCTTATTGCACTGCACTTTTACTCTTCTACGAGTAACTACTAACCAATAAGCAGTGACTCAATAGTTTTGGCCTGGCATCTCAATAGTTTTGTCATCTTTTGTTTCTTAACTAGCTGCTGGCACAAAAGATTGCTTGGAGTAACAAGTGAGTAGCGTGTCCTTATATCTTAAACATCCCATCCATACGTAGCCACTTTATGGAAGGACTTTGGGCCAAGCAATTGCCATTCCTTTCTCTCACCATCATGCAGGAAATGTAACTTTAGAATGGATGGCCTCTATATTGCTTTAATCAGTGTAGTTCCTGCAACTTTCAATGGAAAGTATTTTTGAAACATGAAAATATATGAAATGATGCATGTTCTCTCTTGTTATGGACTTCATTTTTTAAAATATTTCTGTTTTATTTAATCATATGTGTTGTTAAATGCAGGTCACTATTTGCTTCTAAGGACATACAAACTGGAGACTGCATATTGAGAGTTCCATATAGTGCTGTAAGCTACTCTGATGTCCTTTGTGTTTACTATTGCATGAGGAATAGTGCATAGCAAGCTTTATCAAATTATGATTAATGGTTTTCTTCAATTTTCAGCAAATAGCATCGGATAATCTACTTCCAAAACTATCAACCTTGTTAGACAATGAAGTTGGGAACGTCACAAAGCTTGCTGTTGTCCTTTTGGTGGAGCATAAACTTGGCCAGGTAATATTTGTACATCGTGTGAGAATTCTGAAAAAAATTATATTTTGATTAAATAATAATTTTGAAATGTTTGCATGTTGTCACACATTTGAGAAGAATTCATGTGTACCTTGTTGGTAGTACATCTATTTTTAGTTCTATACTGAGGTTTGAGGAACTTTGAAGATCTCATAATCCTTTCTGAACCGTGTATGAGAAGGGATCAATTTTAGGAGACAAAAATTCAATAAAACCTAGAACAACTTGCATTTCACACAATGCTTCCTTCTAAAATGAAAACTTGGTATTTAAATTTACCTATCTTTTATCTTTAATAGGGACAGTTCCTCTCTTTTAACAGCTCGACTATTTTTTTTTCCCTCCACCTAAACCAAGAAACTGAGATGCAGGATTAAAGCTATGGTAGGGGACTAAAGCTAAGGCTTTTATCTTAACAGTTCAAGTATACACATCACTCTAAGCCGACAATTCATCATCAATTGATTTAGCAGTACCAGTAATTCCAGCGAAAGATTGAGCCACTTCCAAAAAATTGTCTAGATAAAAAATAGCACAAAGTAGATGTGGAACTGATTCCGATGCATTCTTTCTCATGAAGCATCTATTAATCATGATCTTTCCCCACTTTTTCCTTTATAGCAGGAATCTGAGTGGTACCCTTATGTCAGCAGCCTTCCTCAGCTTGAAGAAATGAATAGCACGGTAAATGTTTTCTCATTCATTTCTCATTAAAAAAATTTCTGTCTTTAATTTTCATGTTACCTTTCATTTGTTTTTACCTTTAATTTGATATATAATAATTAAAATGAGTTGAATAATACTTTATTATTTTTGCTTTTACAATATTGACCCTGCTATTTGGCATAGTCTCAACAGATGTGTTTTATCGTTTATTGTCGCAATAAGGGAAATGTTATATGACAGTATAGTTGTTTATAAGCCAAGCTTCAAGGGGCAACTAAAATATGTGAGGCTAAGACAATATACTAATTAAAAAAAAAGCATTAGTTATCCTTCAATTTCTAAAATCAGAACTCAGAAGTGGTGTTTAATGGATCAATTGCTTCTATTATAAAAGTATATGATTGATCTATCAAACTGCTGCCTTTTCCCTTATTTTGTTGATTTAGTAAAATAGAGGGATGGAAATCTTTTAACTTCAGCAGAGCTATGCAGTTGAGCTGAAGAGATTTGCTCATGACTGCCAAGAGCCTGTCAGGGAAATTGACAATTGCTGAATCGTTCTTCAGAGTGAATAACAAATAACAGAATCTTGTTGGTTGTTTATGTGGACCTTCTCCTTACAATAATGTTTTCCTAACATGTAATGGCATGATATATCATACCCAAAATGGACAAGCACTTCTTAAAAATTGAAACTAATATTTTAGATATAATTCATTGTTTTTTGAAAAAACGTTGATACAAAAGATTTTGTTTTAAGATTTCGCCATTTGAAATTCTGTAGATATTCTGGAGCAAAAGTGAGTTAGAAATGATTTGCCAAAGCTCCGTATATCAAGAAACAATAAAACAAAAGGCTCAAATTGAAAAAGATTTCTCGACAATCAAGCAGGTAAGTACATTTTGTATCTCGCTGGAGAATTCTTAAGCTCATATGTGTCTGATGATGTGAACGTGCATGCGTACTTTTGCGTATTGTCGCTATTTGTAAGCGTAGTTTTCCCCATTATTTTTTCACCAGTTTTTCCCGGATGAACATATGATTTTTGCTACTAAGTTCTAACTCCTTTCTTCAATTTGATATTGCTTGGAAAGTTGTCTTTTGAAATTATTGTATGGAGAGTAGCCAAGAAATTAATGCATGAAATTATGGCTCTTCTTATCCCATAAAGGAGAACAGGAGAATTAGAAGAGGAGGTAGAGTGAGATGGGAGGTGTTAGCATCTTATCTGCTCTCCATATGATCATTTGAAAAAGCTTGGGACAAAGAGGTGCTTGGCGTTCTGATCAGTTTAATCAAAAGAAATATCTATTGATATATCATATTTTTTAACCTATTTAACCATTTTACTTAACTGGTGGCATAAATCTAAATTTTGAAACATAAAAAATTAAAAGATGTGCTAATGGCCAATGTGAACTTAATATTTGGAAGTTAAACCTTAATTATAATTTCCTTAAGATATGCAATTATTAGTTCTGATTGCTTTGGATACGTGTTAATGGTAACTTTTTCCCTAATGTAGGCTCTTGAACACTTCCCTCACATTTTAAGGAGTATCACATTTAAGGATTTCATGCATGCATATGCTTTAGGTAATCAACTTCTTTTGGAAGCATTTGCTACTTACTCTCTGTTTCTCTTTGTTTATACATAATCCCTGTTTGAATATAAAAAGCTTATTTGCTTGGGCCCATCTGTTTTTTCTACATTTTTTCAATCTGCTTATGATTTCTCAACTTTATTGTTTTTAGTTGGGTTTATCAGCAAGGCAAATTAAAATCACTAATTATTTGTAAAGTGTTACTGAACTTTTTCCTACTACCAGCTCATAAATAAAGTGTAAATGTACACATTTATGGGAATGATGTATGACCATACTTCTGAAGCAACTGAACATATACTTTTGTGAAAAGTCAGAAGTTGAAAATTCATTGTAACTTAATTATGCTGTATGGATCCAATCAATCAATTCTTTAGGTTTAAATCTGTCAAGGTATTATGACCCCATTGTTGTGAATATGACAGTTAAATCTCGAGCTTGGGGAGGCACAAAGGGTGTATCTCTGGTAATGCTTTTATAGCAGTGTTTGTTTTGAAAACATTTTCTATATTTGCTTATGTTGTGCTCCTTATACCATATTGCTTTGAATTATTAGATTATTCTGTAGATTCCTTTTGCAGATTTTCTGAACCATGATGGGGTTTCTGAAGCAATTGTATTAAATGATGACAACAAACAGATCTCTGAGGTATGTTCTTTCATTCATCCCTTGTTTTTAATATTTCGTTTATATCTGATTTTTGTTAGAGGGTATAATGGTGCAATGGCAAGATGACATTGCGTTTTTTCTGTCCTTAATTTTAACCACACTTGTTATTCAAGATGGTATAGTTAATAAAACTGAGAGTATTTTTAACCACATACCCATTGTTAGACAATGTATTTTTCTTCTTGGAGCTTTCTTTCTTTCTTCTTCTATTTACGCATTGTTTGTAAGTTCCTTCTTTTGTTTCATTCTTCGTTTCTGCAGGTCATTGCTGATCGTAATTTTGCTCCTCATGATGAGGTCAGATAATCAGATAACAAAATATTCCTTTTCTTTCACATCAATGCCATCCCTCTATAACGTGTTAAGATTTCTGATATGAAGTTCAATTTTAAGCGATCAAGGTCCTTCCAAGTGAAATGCCTAGAATAAAATGATTTACAATAATACTTAATGAAGAACCAAACTTCTAGGCTGCCTTCTATAGACCCTGCTAGTTCTTGCCAAGCTGTGCCTGTCTAGGAGCCATTCTCAGTAAAACCTAGAATATTTGTTGTAATCATGGATGATACTTTTTCTGTAACTATGATGGTTTGTGGATGTGCTGTTCCATGTCATACAATCTGCCACTTAATTCTCTGTTTTTTGCTATTAAAATGCTCTTGGTGTGCATCTATTTGTACTTGCCACCATCCCAAAAAGATTGACATTAAGTTCAGCTACATTCTTTGAACCATGGTTAGCAACCATTATGTATTGTAACAGCTGTTATTTAATGAAAAATGAAGGGCTAATTACTGTTAAGGCCGAGAAACAATAGGCATAAAATGGAATTTCAAGGATAACTGCTATAACATTAAATAATGTCCATTGGCAAGTATAGAAGCCCTTTTTTGTTTAGCTTCAACCCAAATCTCTTTTCCTACTTTTGCAGGCGCCAATTCTCCCTTTCTTTTTGTAGAGAAAATCCTATTTAGGAGATAATTTTTTATATTATTAGGTTTCCTATTTTTGCTAAGTTAATGTATATAAAAAGCCGGCATTGTTGTTTGGTAATAAAAATAAGAGGAATACAATTCTCTTTTAATTGTTCATATGGTATCAGAGCCTTCATTGCCATCATTTTTTATTTGACGAATTATCTTACGGCTTTCATTGCCGAATTTCAATATTTGTTGTCAACTTTGTTTCTGAGATTTTTCTATTCTCTAGTTTGGCCTTCATTGCCAAAGCCTATCATTTTTTCCTTTTATCTTAAACCTTTTTTCCCTTAAACAAAATGTCAGAGACTGGAGAAACCACTTCCTTGACTACGTCTGAGCAGTTAAACCGAAACCAACAACCTGGAGATTTGCCGAGCATTTAAGCAACCTATAGATTGGATGGGACAAACTATCTCAAATGGTCTCAACTTGTTCGCACAATTCTCAAAGGGAAAGGAAAATAAGTCATCTCACAAGTGCAGCCCCTAAATCAGACGATCCTCGCCTTGAAACTTGGAAGGAAGAAGATTCAATGATAATGGCTTGGTTGTGGAATTCGATGGTTCCTGAAATAAGTGATACTTGCATGTTCTTGGCAACTGCAAAGGAGATTTGGGATGCTGTTCAACAAACCTATTCAAAGGCGAAAGATGCAGCTCAAGTTTATGAAATTAAAGTGAAAACAATGGCTGCAAAACAGGAAAGTAGAACTGTCACTGAGTATGCCAATCAATTGAAGTCCTTATGGCAAGAACATGATCATTATAGGGTGATACAAACTAAATGTTCAGAAGATGCAGCTGTGTTGAAGAATTACATTGAGCAAGACCATGTCTATGATTTTCTTGTTGGACTTAATCCAGAGTTTGATCAAGTGAGAATTCAAATTCTTGGAAAACAAGAAGTGCCTTGTTTCAATAAAGTGGTAGCACTAATTCGAAGTGAAGAAAGCAGAAGAGGCCTAATGCTTGAACCACAAAGCACAGATAGCTCCGCAATGGTGGCTAGTGGCACCACCAAACCAGGAAAAGAAGTAGCTCTTCCAATTGAAAAAATTAAACAAAGCCGAGAAGGATTATGGTGCACCTACTGTTAGAAGTCGCGCCATACTCGTGACAAGTGTTGGGAGGTCCATGGAAAGCCTCCAAGTCGTGAGTGGAATCAAAGAAGTGATCAGCCCAAAGGAAGTGGACAGGTTCATGTGGCAACAGCATCTCAAGGAGAAGCAACACCACAGGAGTCGAATAGTCTCAATCACAAGGAGATAGAGAGGTTGAGATCCCTTATCAACAGCCTTGAAAAGCCTTCAGGTAGTGCTTCTCTAGCATATTCAGGTAAGTTTCTAATTTCCTTTGGATTAAATGCCTCGGATATTACCTTTGCCAACTCATGGGTCATGGAT
>CANXYC011111653.1:0-10565 GCA_948193065.1 Aleurites moluccanus | reverse complement strand
ATCATATCATGAATGCCTTCATGCTATGTTTATACCATGGAATTTATTAAACAGTTATACAATAGTATTCTAAATAATAATAAACACTGATTAATAAATAATGTCTTTTTATTAATATATTTCTAAAAATATAATTACAATGATTATCTTTAGAGTACCTACACTAATAGGAAAAGGCCAGGGCAGCTAGACATGGATGCCCAATGGTCTGAGAGATGCTGCCCAAGACTGTGGGTGGCACTTCCTGGCCTTCTAGGTAGTAGTGGCTGCAGCCCCAAAGCCTTGGGGTTGTCGCCTATTGGCTTGGGTGAGGCAGTAGCTCCTTAGCTTGTGGGTAACAATGATGGCCTAATTTTGGGCAGCTAGCTATTGCAGCTCACTTTTTGTTCTATGTCGCCAGTACATTATGTCGATGCCACCTAAGCCAGTTGGTGGCAATCCTAAGCCTGGTTGGTAGCACCTCGTGATTTGCACCATTTTTCATAAATTCCATATCGAAAAATGATGAAACTTGACCCTCTAGCCTCCTATTATAAATAAAAGCCTACATTGAAACTCAAAGGATACCAAAATGGTTAGATAGAATTTTCTCTAATAGGCTCTCCTTTCTCCCTCTTTTATCAATATTCTTTTCACAAGCGGCTCATTTCTCTTTGATTTCGAGCCAATTTCTTTAATTCTCTTTGAATTAAAGGAATAAAAGATTTGTGCTTATGTGTGGAATCCTAAAATTAATTATCTTTGAATTAATTTTGATTTAATTTAGACTAGTTTCCCTTTGCCAAAGTAGAACTTTGATTCGAAATAGCCTTAAGACCTCCGCTTCCTCTCAAATCAAAGAAAAAGATACATATCCTTTAACATATCTCTTTTTTTTTTTTTTTTTTTTTTTTCTAATTCTTCATCTTAAATTTTCTTAAATGAGACCAACTTTTTTATAAAAAGGAAGAACTGCGTGGATTTTTATTATCGTTCAAAGGAATACACATACATATTATTTTAAAGTATCAAATCCAAAAAATACTAAAAAATCATTTTTCAAAATTTACTTTATTTTGCTTTAGTTTTATTTTAGTTAATTGCTTTGGCAAATATGTGATCAATCTATAACCCATAAGGGTTAGAATTGATATCTCCTATTTTGAACTTTATGCTGTATAAATTTAATTGCTTTATTTTAATTTTGTTTTTTACTTTCATACTTTATTTATATGCTTTATTTACATGTTTTATTTACATGCTTTTTTTATTCGCCTTTTTTTATTTTTACTTTACTTATTAATTTAATAATGCAATTCCATTCATATAAATGTCATCTTTTAACTGTTCATACAAAATGCATCTTTTACAAGTCATTATTAAGTTTAAAGCCAAGTTTGATTTACTTAAAACTAAAATCCTAGACCTCGAATACAATATGGCTCGAAGGTTTAGTATACTTTTCTTTGAGATTAAATTGGAATCAAAATGGATTTTCTCTTAAATATTCCATAAAAAATAAATTAAAGTGGTGACTCTCCTATAGTTTCCAAATAAAAAATAGGGTTAATTATAATGACACCCCTATATTTTTTCATATTATACTAATACATCCCTATAATTATAAAATTATACTAAAACACCCCTATTTTTTGTCACCGTTATACAACAAAATTCTTCCGTCCAATTTTTTCAGTTTTTTTTGTTAGTCAAATAAGAAAAGTCAAAATTTGCTTAAAATATTTATTTTAATACCAAAACTACCCTTCACTTCAATTCATGATTATTTATTAGGAGATTTTAATTTTTTTTTTTTTATTTTAGCTCGTTAAATTTGAAAGCAAGCTCTAGAAGGGAAAGAATATACGAAGAGAGAGAGATTTATTTTGATTTTAGCTCGTCACAGTTGAAAGGAAGGCGAAGAAGGAAGGGGTAAAAGATAAGAAAAAAAGTAGTTGCTTATTTACCTAAGATCGCGCTATTAAAGGTAATTTGTATTGCTTCAAAATAAGGGTTAATGTCCGTTTGATATGTGAGGATTTAATTTCGACTGGGTATCTCAGTTAATTTTGGAAATTTTGGAATTTTTTTTAAGAAAAAGATGTATGCAAGAAGTGCTATAGCTGACAATGGGTTGGAAGGAAGGTTCTTCAACAAGTACTGTGGTTGTGGCAAAAGGTATGCAGTGAAAATCTTTGAATCTGAGAAGAACAAGAACAGGCTATATTACTCATGCCAAAATGGTATATGTGGATCTTTCCTAGGCTGGTGTAAGAGAGTTCCAACTCTGAATCATACTAGCTATCACTATGTAGAAATTCCTAATCCTATTAGAGCTTCTACTATGAATCCTCATGACAATCATTCTGTAGATAGTCCTAACGTTAGTGAGTATATTGTATCTAAGACTCTTTTTGAGATTATGGATCAAATGAAAATGTTGAAAGAAGAAAACCAGATGGTGTTAAATAAGTTGTAGAGTTTTGAGAATATGCTAACTTATACGGAGATTTTCATATTCGAGATATTTACAGTTGTTGTTTTTATGTTGGGGATGAAGACACAATGAGCTTAGAGTTTATATTATATTATGATGGGTTGTATTATAGATTAGGGTTGGTGTAAGGTTGTTGAGTTATTAGTTGCTAGTGTTATATCTTGTACTTATGGTAATGAATGAAAATGTTAGATTTGGTACTTATTTTCACTTGTGTTTGTACATGAATTTTTTTTTTTTTGTTCAATGGCAAAGTAATATATAGCAGTTGAAATATAAGGACTTGACAACTTATTATTTTAAAAACATAAGAACTTAATAGTATAATATCATAAAAATATAGGGACGTAACAGTATAATATTATTAAAACATAGGGACGTAGCAGTATAATATTTTTATATAAAAAATAAATATTTTGTCCATAATCAGTTTGAATTACCACTTGTACAGTATAATATAATTTTCCTTTCATTATTTAACGTTCAATCTCAGAGAAATGTTGAAAATTAAAACTCAAACTTAATATTCCATAAAAAGCTTAATGTTAACCACAAATACTTACAAAATATAATGAGACCTTATAAAAATATATTATGGTTACAAAAAATACACCATAACTACGTCTAAAATATTACCTCCAAAATGAGGATGATTTATATATGTATAGCCTACAAAATATTTACCAAACAAATTATATGCCAAAAATATTTTGTTCAACAGCAACTAATTATATGCCAAAAATATTTTGTTCAACAACAACTAACATACAAAAAATTATATATAAGAATGTAATTTATTTCCTATATTTGTTTTTATCATAATTGTGCTTGTCTTCCTAAAGTTGTTATTGTGAACGACTTTCAGTAGCTTGTGTTACTCCACTTTGTTGAGTCATTCGAATGCTTGTATCCCCCTAAACAAAGAAAAAGACTTTTACATTAATTGATGCAAATACAATAATAAAACCAATGGCCAATAAAAATTATCACTTTCACCACCTGTGATGTACTCATATTTGCAGCCCTTCTGTTTGCAACTTCATCCCTTCCTCTAGGATTTGTAGCCCCTCTTCTTGAAGTTCCAGCCTCTCTTCTTGAAGTTCCAGCCCCTCTTCCTGAAGTTCCAGTTCCTCGCCTAGATGAAGTATTCTATGAAAAAAAAAATGCAAGTTTTAAACTACAAGCAATGTATATAAAAACAAGTATATAGAAACAAACATTAACTGAATAATTACCCCTGATGCTGGAGTTTTACAACTTCTTTTGTTGTGACCCAAGTTGCCATATTGCTTACACCTAATTGTTTCACTCCTAACACTAACTGCATCTCATTCACCTTCCTCTCTTACTATGTTTTTCTTATGCCTTCCAGGTCTTTTCTTTTTGTTAGGAGGCAAAATGACTTGGGTTTCATCATCAGGTTCATAATCATGCTTATGCATTGGGTGAATGATCCCACTATATGCCTTAATATAAGTATCAATACTGTAATAGGGATGGCAGTAATCCTCAAACTTTGTACCTTTTTGGCCTATACACCTTGCAGCATGTTTGCAAGGCATAACACTGATCTCCCACCACTTATAGGTGCATACCCTTTCATTGAGTTTGATAGCAAATCTGATATTCTCATCTTTTACTTCATATTCATCATTTCTCCTCGGTAACTGTCACGTCCCACTATAGGAGTTGCGACGGTTCTAGGGCATGGGTAGACCTAAAGTCACAAGAAACCCGTAGAACCCAATTACAATGCCAATTTATCAATTATTTACTCTTATCCCATTTATTAATATTCAAATTCCATTTATTACTTATTAAATTTGCAGAAATTTTAATAGAGTCTCCTTTGTAATTTTAATGCTATTCCCAACCCAAAATTGGGTCTTTCAAAAATTACACAGCCTGCACAAAAATTTATTTTACTCTCCCAATAATTTTCCATCCTTATACCCTCAACTTCACAATTCCTATAATCATGTAAAATAATTTTATATTCTCATTCCATTCATAACATGATTCAGTCTAAATTAATGCATTATCAATATCAATATTTTTTTGTCATTAGCATATATTATACCATATTCATTTTACTATCATTTATCATTTCAATTCAGTAACAGTTAACACATATATACACAAACTATCTAATTTCCATAATATACCTCATAGAGCTCTAGAGTATGTATAGACTGACTCTACAAAAGAAAATTTCCATTGAAGTCATTGGATATCCCAAGTACGGAGAAAGAAAACTGTCTTGGGATTAACTTCTAATACTTCTTTCCTGAAAAATAATTTAAACAATCATGGGTGAGTATTAAAATACGCAGTGAGCATGTGAACATCATTAAACAGGTGATATAGGTATATAATAACAATGTATATCAATGAAAGTTAAGTATCAAGGTATACAATGAAGGATATTAGTATATCAAATTTGCATGTCAAAGGTTAATTAATTACACACCAAATGCCATTTGAAATTTGGAACAGGTAAGAATAATATTAATGATAAACAGTGGTAAATTAAGGAGTAAATATCAATAGTAAGCAAAAAGAATTAAGGTTAACATAGGAATCACATTTTTATTCACATGTAGAAGTGATAGATATTAGGCCTTGAACACATATCACATTTATCTTTCACTTGTAAATTACATAAGGCAGGCCAGACCTCACGGTTAGGACAAGTGCCTTCCTAGCTAGGGTAAACACTGTATGGAAGTCATTGTGCACAATGCTAACGATACTTATCCACTACCCCATGGGTAAGGTAGCTCTGCCAAATCCATATATAAATATGCCAATGAAAATCAATAATAGTATCAAGTATTCTTTGGAAACATTAAGGTATAATGGCATTCGATCAGTATACATGGGCTTACTTGTCAATCAGTATCAATGCATTTTATTAATCATGTATCAATTTCTTTATTTGATACAAAGGTAGCTAACTAGCAATCATATTATGGTATATAGTTAAACATTTGGTGTGCATACTTTTGGAAGCATTTTGGTACATGGTCAAGAAAACACAATATCACAATTCAGTTCTCAATATGAATAAATACAATAGGCATTTCAATTCCGATAACAATTCAATGACAATAGAACAAATTGGGCTTGGTCAATCAAAATAAATTCATTGGTAATAAAAATAGGGCATTTAGTTAAGAAGAAAAATATGTTCATTTGAAAGCAATCATTTAGGTTATAAATATGTATAACGATGTATGCATAACTCACCTCACTAAATATCTTTACGTTTCCACTCTTCACTTCTTTACTTAGAACTTCCACTTATATCTTCCTCAGTATTCAAAGCTATACATTAATTTAAACATTAACAATCAATATTCATCTATATGTTATACATTAATCTTCAATTTAGTTTAATAAATTTCAATTTATTCTTATATTTAGGGTTTTTGGCCTAATAATTCTCACTTAGTAACTTCATTCTGGCAGTTCGAACGTTTTTATCTATTACTTAGCCTAAACTTATCTAATTATATTAATTATTTTTCCTAATTAAACTAGACATATTAATTTCTAATCTATCCAATAATCACATTAATTCCACTACTATAAAATTTATGGTGTTAATTTAAACTTAGTCTTATAACCAGCCTTGCTGCCTTGCATTCTGCCCTGCAATCCTAATCTGGCAGTCTCTACTATTTAGCCCATAACTCAATATATAATTATCAAATTACATTAATTCCTTTTCTTATTTATACTAGACACATAGGACTATAACATATTCAAAATTCAAACCATTCCGATTACTACACAATTACTAGTGAATTTTCAAAGTTAACTTACTGTCTTATAATCCTTATCCAAATAACTTTTGTTCCCATGAATTTAATTAATTCCATGTTTAACTAATTGCAAAACATTTGGTAGCCATTTATTAACATATAAATGATAATTTTTCCTGTTTTTCACTTTTCCTATTTCAGACTCTAAGGTCTTTATATCAAAAGAAATTTATAACGTATATTTTGTTTATCAGTCAATCTAGGCATACTGTACTTATAGATAAATATCTCTTAAACCACCAATCCAATTGCAAAACCCATTTACAAGATTCTATATAAGACATAAAGAAACACTTTTCATGTTGAACACTTCTTCTAATTCTATCTCTAACATTTTGTACAATAAAAACACAGTAGCAAAAGCCCAGAAAATCTAATTCTAGCCAGTCACGATTTTTGTTCAATTACTCTCTCCTCACTTCGAATTTCATCAATTCCTTTTACAAAAATCTAATTAACATATTTAGCTACAACTTTTATGTTTTGAACAACCTTAAATTAATGCATTAAAAATTTGGAATTTGAACTACAAGCTACTGCCTTAATACAAATTCAGAATCCCCTTTAAACCCAAGTCCATTCTTTACCCTTTTAGCTTAATTAGCTCAATTAGCTCAATTATTTACCAAATCAAAATTGTTAAATTAAATTAAAAACTGAATTTTAAAAAAATCATACCTCAAGTTAAATAAGTGGATTTCATCCTCTTTTGCCCCTCTAAATGTAACATCCTAGGTGAAACCCTAGCACCTAAACCCTAGTTGGAGACCCTAACCTTAGAACCTAAACCCTAGTTGGAGTTAGGGGTATTTATATGTAATTGATTGTTATATGTGTTATATGATTTATTTGATGTGTTTATATGTGATTGACAATATAATGTTATATGATTTAATTGGTATGTTTACATGTGTGTTTAATTGCTAATTAATTATTTGGGGAAAATAAATTGAGGATAATAAAATAAAATAAAATAGCTCAATTGGGTTAGAAAAATAATAAGACTTGATTGCAAAAGGAAATAAGTAGGAGGGATTTAATTAGAAGTTTGTAGGACTTATTTGGAATAAAAAGATAAGGGTGGAGTTAGTGGCAATTTGGTGCATCATGATCCAATGGAACCATGTATTGGTGCATCCAAATCCAAAGGATGCATGTGCAGAGCTTATAGTGAACTTTATGAGATTGAAGCACTAGATTCCTTGCCAAAATCCCACTAACTCATATTTTAATCACCCAAATTCTGCATTTTGTCAAATCTTCATTCAAAAACCGTGTGCCTCCAAACCAAAAGAGAAAACCTCTCTTCCTTCAAGCTTTGGATCGGCCATTGTAGAAATTGTGGAGCTTTGGAGTTTTTTTTCAAGTTTTGGTGGATTAAAGCCTCTCATATTCTCCATTTCTTCAACCTTGTACAAAAATTCAGTTTGGTGGTGTTCTTGGAGACCTAGGTTTTCGGCTACTTCAAAGATTTCATGGTAAGGTTTAAAAATTCTGGATGTTTAGTGTTTGGGGAAGTTTAAATGTTGTTTAGAAACTTGAATTGGGGGAATTTTGCTTTTGGTTACGGAAATTGCATCTTGGCTGAATTGAAATTTGGGGTTTGGGGGAAAGTTTGCTTCTTTGTTCTAATTGTGTAATTGATGTTGTAATTGGTGTTGAATAGATGTTAATTGAATGGTTTGATTGAGAATTGAATCTTTGATTTTGTATTTCCATTTGGACCGAAATGAATTGGGGCAAATTTGGGGGAAATAGCCTTTGATGCTTTGATTGAGCAATTGAATGTATATATGATGCTTAAGGAATTAAATTGATGTGCATTGAGTGTTTAATTAGGAATTGGATTCCAATTTTTGTACTTGACCTTGGATCTAATAGGAAATTAGGGTTTGTGTAAAATTTGCTTCTAAAATTCTGCAATTAAGTATTTAAAACTTAAATTGGCATGGTGAATTGATGTTTGGGTGATTGAATTGGAAGAATTAACTTCAAGGGAGGAAAGCCCCTTTGGGCTAAATGCTATATTTGGGGAAAAGGGGGAATTTATTTGGTTTTTGTTAAATTTCTTTGTTAAAAGTGTAATTGGTAGCTTGAATTGTATAATTGTAGGTTTAATTGAGAAATTTAAGGTTGGTTTGGGAAAAACCCCCAAATCCAAACCTAATTAGGGAAATCTTAAGGAAATTGATTTGAATTGGTGCAATTGAGCTTGGAATTGTTCAATTGGTGTATTTAATTAGGGAATTGTGGAGTTTAATTGCAAAAGTAGGGTTTGAATGATTCAAGCAATTTGGGCCGAATGATTTGGAGCCTAAATTTAGGGTTTGTTGTTTAATTCATGTGTGCAATTGATAAGTATATGTAATATGGTTATTTGATAGGTAATTGTAGCTTATAGGAAGTGATTTGTATGTTTGTATTGAATATGTAATGAGTTTAGGTCCTTATGACCAACAAAGTTTAAAATGCTTTGGCATGAAACCTAGGCTTGAACGTGAGCCCAAACTTGCTTGATTGTGCTTATAAGATATGTTATTATTGTTGTATTCAAAGAAATTTGGGTTTAAACTCTTTTTGAGTGTTGTTTTGGAATGACCAAATGACATAATGACATTAGGGTTTTGAATGTGAAAGTTAATATGTGTATCTTGTTTGAAATAAGTGTGTATATGTGTGTGAATGTGATATGTTGGTTTGATATAGTGTCTTATCAAAGAGTTGATATGTGTATAGGGGAATCCTCCAGAGGAAAGGAGAAAGTGGCAGAGCAGTAGGTGCTCAGAGCTTCAGAGGGGCATTTTGGGCTTTTTGCATATAAGGTGGGTTTATATATATGTTATGGAATTTCTAGTTTAAGATATTAACATTTGGACATGTTATATGACCTTTGATCATGTTGGACCGATTTTAGACTAATATGGTCAAAGTTGCCCCTAAACGTGCCAATCGGCCAAAATTGGGGTTGCCGAAACGGCATAAACTGACCAAAAATTTGAATGGCTATAAAAATTGTTCTATAAACTATTTTGACCTCAAATAAAGCCTAATCACCTTATGTATATGTATACTTGTATCTTAGATGTTAAATTTGCATACCATATATTGATAACATGTAAAACCAGAAAGTCACTGAAAAATGAAAAACGAACCCGTAATTTCGTAAGTCGTTGCGACAGCGCAACTGGGCCCGACGGGTCAATTTTGTAAGTTGTTCCCGATTGATTCTATACTTTTTATATGGACATATTGACTATAATTCACCTTATATGAGTTGTACTTGTTATATTTTCATCACAGTTTGGAACATTTGCATATGGTAACATAACAGGGCTACTTCGATGGTGTAGCGGGTAATTCCATCGACCTTGTGCACACTGGTACTACTTTCCCTAGCTAGAGATAGGGATATGGATCTAACCATAAGGATTGATCCTCCTTATGACATTTATATGGAAATGGAGATGTGGACAGAAGTGACAGTATTACTTGATTATTTGACCTAATCTTGTTTTACCTTATGCATTTGATCCATTCTATTATATTGTCATATCTTATCATATATGTATAAATGTTATCATACCTATTATTGTCATCAATGATCAAATGTGTATTCATAAATTAGTAATGCATTTTATATTTATAGATTCACTGAGTATTTTTATACTCATCCCACAGTGTTGAATCCTTTTCAAGGAAAGAATGAGACGCGGACATCCTCGGCTACTTTTATACTTCCAGCCGTAGAGTAAATGTATAGTCCTTCCCTAGTATAGCATAGAGTACTCCATGATATTAATTGTAGATATTTATATGTATGATTTGTGGACATGTATGGAATGTAATTATATATTATGATGTGAATGCGTATGTATGTATATACTGTAACAGGGGGTGCAGCTGCTATGGTATGCCTATTTTGTATTGTCATATGTATGGGTTGTTATTATTGAGAATTATTATATGATTTGTGATGTATGAAGTTGTTATATGAGCTAACATAAGTATGGTATGATATAAGTTGTGTATTGGAGGTTGACCTGGGAGATTATAATTGTATTAGAAGTGTTTTTCTTATTTTTAGCTGTGGTAAATGTCAATATTATAGGGAAAACTCTATCCATTTTCCTGTAAAACTTAAGAGTTTAATATATATATATATAGATATATATTTAAAAAAATTGGTTAAGTGTACTTGAAGCAAGTACATATGGTTATTCTTGGTCCTGGTTGTCTCTAGGGGGACCGTACACTCGAGACCG
>CANXYC011111439.1:0-35333 GCA_948193065.1 Aleurites moluccanus | reverse complement strand
TGGGCAAGAGCCCATTAACTGGTTCAACCCTAGTGTAAACCTATATATATGCTAGCTGGGGGCAGCATGCTAGGTATTCCAAACTAGATACCTAGGGTGTAATGCTTCAAGCAATCGCATACATTGCTTGACCTAATAACTATAACAAAACCTGCTTATGAACAAATTGTCAAAGATGTTTATAAAGCCCAAATCAAACACGTTGACTTTTTCAACTGCGTAGTAATTTATCTTCCATTGTTGTTATCTAAACCTAGTTTATGTGGATGTTTCTCAAGTTTACATATCTAAAATATGAAGAGTTATTGAGATGCTAGCTTAACTAGTCCATTATTACCATCCAAGGCCTATCTTGGAGGGTGAGGAGCAAATGCTTCTGGAAGTTCTCGGAGTCGAGTCCTCCCATACAATCCACAAAATATATATATATAATCCACAAAATATATATATATATATATATATATATATATATATATATATATATATATATATATATAATATTCTCTTTACTTTTTAACATTATGGTTAATATGTGAGTCATCTAACCACCAACAACGAAAATATAAAAAAAAAAAAATAGCCCATTATTTAATATTTTATGTTAAAAATAATAGTTAACAACATAATTGATAATAGGTCGGGCCATTATATTAATATTATTTTATATTTTATGTTAAAAATAATGAACATGTACATTAACAGTATGTTTAGTACTACTAGGTACTAAATATTTGTTGTGACTGTTGATCAAAGTATATATAGTAATTCTCATTAATGTTGAGTTTTTATTTATTAATTTTTTTGTGAAATTGCCCGATGTTGTGTTCAAACTTTGAGTTTTTATTTGTTAATAGCATATAAACCCTACTACTAAAATTTCTAATTAATTTGTTGTGATAATTCTTCGTATTTTCTTTTGCTTTCCAAACATTGTTCTCATAATTCTATATCATTGGTATCTAATCATTCAAGCATTATGAAGCAACAGAAGATATAAATTCATGGGCTGAAAATGCAACTAAATGACTAATAAAGGAGCTAATCCCACCAAATTCTATAGACAATCAGACACCACTTGTCCTTGCAAATGCACTATACTTTAAAGCAGAGTGGGATAAAAAATTTTATTCATCAATGGCAGAAACAAGAATCTTCCACCTTCTCAATGGACAAGTTGTCCAAGTTCCTTTCATGACTAAGATATACGAGTCCCATCTTTACAAATCCTTTTATGAGTATAGTGTACTTAAACTTCCCTACCGAAGAAATGGTTATGGCAATAAACAATTCTCCATGTATTTCTTTCTTCCTCATAAGAAAGATGGGTTGCCAAATCTAGTCAAAACATTAAATTCCAACCCAAGATTGTTTAATCAAGACTTTGAACTATCAAGAGTGGAACTCTCTGAACTTTTCATCACCAAATTTTAGTTCTCATTTGAATTCGAAGCTTCAGAGATTATAAAAAAACTTGGATTGGAGTTACCTTTCAGTTACAAAGCTGAGTTCGGTAAGATGATAGACTCTTCTGTGAGTGATTTACTATATGTTAAGCACATATTTCACAAGGCTTTTGTTGAAGTCAATGAAGAAGGAACAGAAGCTGCTGCTTGCACTGCAGCTGTTTTAATACCTCAATGTTATCCCCCAACTCCAAATTTTGATTAGGGAGGAAATTAGTAGGGTTGTGTTCTTTATTGGAGCTGTGCTTAATCCACTTTTAGATTCTTAAATCTTACAAACTATGTCAGAACATATATATGGTAATTAAATTTCATATATATGTGTAATGTGATACATAATTACTGTTAGGATTTGAATCCTGACAACCTCCTTTGTACCAAAATAAAAGAAAAATAATGTGCTACATGTACTAATAATTGTTGCAATTATGGATTTCGTTAAGTTTCTTTAACATTCTGTGAAAGAGAATCCCTTGATTGTAAATGGCAGTACACCACAGCAACAAGAAATGATAATGAAATAAAGGATCAGAACATAATTGTACCAAATGCAACCTAAGAGCAAGTTATAATGCTGTTCTAAAATATCATTATATATGAAGTAAAACGTTACCAGAATCAAGCAACAAAAGAGAACCTAGAACATAAAATATGGTAAAGTAGTAAAATGCCATTGGAGTCAAACACAATTTCTATTAGACAATTCATCAGACCTTCTTATCAATGAAAATAAACAGCTCAAGCAATAAATTTTGGTTCAAGAGTACTAAATTTGTCTCAAGAACTGTGTGAAATTGTGATTTGTGAGTTCATATCCCAGTTGAATCCAAATTAACCCAAAAAATAAATTAACAACTGAAGTATTATTAACTACCAGTTTACCATATAAAACCTACCAAAGCTGCTTACACATCATATTAATTAGAACTACCTTAACTAATGAGCTTTAACTCAGTAATACTGGAGTCATTTCCTGTGAAGTTGCGAGTTTGAACCCAATTTCTAATTAGTCAAACACTAGTCCTCCTCATCATCCCTTGTCAATGGTTGGATTCCAATATAGTTGGACTCTAATTTCCATGGATCCTGAAATTTTTGCACATATTCCACAGGATTGATCATATTGGCTGCAGGAACTCTTCTATTGTGAAGCCGAAACTTCTGAAATAATTTACGAGATCTTGAATTATTTTTCTTTATCAAAGATTAGGATATAAACACAAATATGTATAATTCTGAAATAAGAATAGCAGCAAGTTTATCAGAATACAGAAAATTTTGATTTTATTTTCAATTGAAGTTTTAACAATTCCCTTTCCTACACTTAATAATAGCAAATTAGGAGCTATTAATCTTTCCATCTTCAGGATCAATCTGAATTTTCTATTCCATTTGGTATTCCATCTCCTGTTTCATGTGTTCCATTTGATATTCCATATCCTATTTCATGTAGCTCTATGTGCGCCACATCACCTTTTTTCTAAAATATTTTCGCAACTAATAATTTTTCATTAATAATGTAACAAAATAAAGAAGTGTATGAAACAGTATATAGGATATCAAATGGGATAGAAGATTCGGATTATTTCAGAACACGCCATGTCCATACCTCAATTTGTAGTTTCTCAATTACATTAATTGCTAGCCAAAAGCAAATATTCAAACACATTATAGAAATTGCAAGGAGGAAACAATAGATTAAATTTGATATTTATATAATTATATATATGTATTAAGCCATGTTTGGTACAGATGAATTTTACAAAAATTCATTAGAAATTTCATATTTAACACTAAAGAAAATTTTCATTTCACTATTATAAATTTGATTTCAAGAAATTCATATAATTTATAAATCGATTCTAAATTTCAAATTTGGGTGCTTAAACATGAAATAGTGTCAGCATTTGCATATTAATTATACCTGCAAATGGCTCTTCACTTGATCATTTGTGAGGCCTTCAATCTTCATGAATTCTCTAATCTGCTTTGGTGTAGCCGCTGCTCAAAAACATATCAAATTCAAAGAAATGAAAGAAAATAAAATAAAAATAAAATAAAATCTATTGATTAAAAGACCACTAAATATAAATTGATTTTTTTTAACCACGGAACTAATTTTAAATTAATTAAAACTAACCTTCAGCACCTCCAAGAAATTCCAGGGCCTCAACGAACCTGGAATGAAGCTCTGGAGTCCAAGATCTTCTGAAGTGTTTTACACCTATAGGCTTTAACATTGGCCTGGACTGAAAATTCAGTGCTTTATTGTTCACTTTCATGTTCAATCTGCCATAGCCTGCTACGCCTTTTTTTATCTCCTGACTGCCCTGCTTCAAAACAGTAATTAAGCTTTGGGATAGTTTATTAATATTTGGTTACTAAATTTTTATATTTGTTACCTGAATATAATTTGAAAATGAATCTAGAATTGGTTTCTGATTCATGTCACAATGATTAAGCCCGTAAAGCTGAGAACAAGAAGAAGAAGATTTGATAAAAGCATTTGTCTTTTCTCTGAAATACTTTTCAAAATTTTCCTTCTGTATTTTTTCATAGCTTCTCCTCTTCATTGACAAAAACTCCATTAGAGGCTGTTGATCACTATTCTTTATGTTCATCAGCTCCTCCTTCAATGTTTCAATGGCTTATATATAATGTATATAGCCAGCCAAATATTTTTTAAAAAGAAAATTAATATTAAAAAGCATAATTAAGACTCCACCCAATTAATAAATGATCATATAAGATTAATAAAAAGAAATTTAAAAAATAAATAAATAAACTGACCATCCATTAGAAGCAACATGCATTGAGGAATTTCATGTTTAATGGCTTCAACTCTTGAAAGTTCTTCTTGATGTTTTTGAAGATAATCATTCAAAACCATTAACTTATCAGAGAAATTATCAATCTTTGATAAATCTTTCAATAAGTTGGTTATGGTTTTGGGCACATAAGAGGGTTGAAGACTCAAACTCAGCTCTAAAGAACTATAAGAATCCATTTCTTTTTTCTTTCTTTACCTAAACCTGAATAAGTTTTAACACCTTAGATAGAAGTTGGAGACTTATTTATATAGAGAGTGAAAATTGAAAAGAGAGATGAAAGTATAGAATCCAAGATTCAAAAACTGAGGTATATGGCTGTAAATCCCATGTAAGGAATTCCCTTTTTTATTTTTGGTTAATTCTCTCTTTTCTATTAATTGGTAAAAAGTATTGATAGTAATTAATGATATTAGATTATATTCTTGTAAGGTAAATATGATTAAGGGCTTATTTGGTTTAGCTTTTAAAAGTTAGTGTTCAATTATTGAAGCAATATTTTTAATCTCAATTTTTTTAAAATTTTCATAATAAAAAATAATTAATATTTATCACATACTTTAAATTCATCATTAAATTAATAAGATGTATAACCCTTTGTAATTCCTTCAAGCATTTCCTTTAATGTTTATGAGTGTGTGTAAATCACATGCTTAATATGTAAAAAATTAAAATGCATATTCACACCATGGGAGAAAGAAGAATCAACTAAAACTAGAACAATCTTGATAAGCTTTTGATCCCATAGTTTTCTATAAAAGAGGATAGGTCCACTGTTCCATGAATCCACAGTTTTTACTTACCTAGAAATTACTTGTGCAAGTGTAAAATCCATGACAAAGCCCCATTCTCTTTTTGAGTTGCCTATGAGATTTTTGAACCAATATGTTAACTTTAATTAATTGCAGCCCCTAGATTCTATTATAGCTCCTTATTACATTACATTTTCTTAATAATTAAGACACCATTTTATTCAATTTTTTTTTTTATTTTATACCCTTTATTTTATATTCTTAAAATATTTTTTTTACATTAATTTATTTTATTTTATTTGGAAGCATATGTAAAAATAAAAATACATAATTGGTACTTAATATACACATAATTAAATTAATATAAAAATAAATTAAACTAGAAAAATGAAGATTTTAATAAAATTATATTGTGTTATAATTAATATAATTTAAAGTGATATATTAAAATTTTTATTTTTTATTTATTTATTTTTATATAAATTTTTATTTCTAGATTAATATTTGCACTAATTTTATTTATTTATTGATATTAAAAAGAATATAATGTTGACAAGGTATATAAATTTCAGTCAGTTGTCATTATTGGAGAATATCTAAATTAGGTACCTCATCATAATTGCTCAAATTAAACAGCCAAATTTTGTTCAGGAATATTAAGCCACGTTTTGTTAATTTCTTCTCATGTATAAGACTAAAAAATTGTCTATTACATGACATATGTTTAATTTATTTATTTTTGCTTTCAAGGCCCCTTCCCATCTCTATCTGCTTCTCATTAGAAAAATCAAAATTAGATTCCACCTTTAAACTAACTTGTGCAGGTTTTTTCAGATTCCCAATTCAACAAACCTTGACAAGTGTTCATTCAAACTCAAAGAACTTTTTTTTTTTCTCCCAACTATGGACAAACTAAACGTATTTACATGGTATGGATAATAATTATGAAACAACTAATTAACAAGCTAGCTAGCTAGCACATTGAAAATACAATTATGTTTTTTTGTTGGGTAGATTATTCTAAAGCAAGATGGGGATGAATAAAGCTATGGGTGGTCAATTTTTATTAGGATTACAAAATACTCTATTCATTAGCAATTCATCTTATCTCGTTCCAATTAAAATAGAGAATCTTTATTTTGACTAAAAAATAAGACAAAAAAAAATAATTTTTTTTTTAATGAATATGGGATGGGATGAAAATTATGTTTCATTCTATAACTCGTTCTAAACCCATCTTATTATATATATTAATTAAATTTAAGAAATAATTATTCTTTTATAGTATGATTTTACTTGTAAAAAATATAATTATTAAATATTTTGTTAAGTAATTAAATTATTAAATAATTATTAATAAAAAAAAAATTAATAATAATAATAATAATTTATAAAAAAAATATGAGATTTACATTTTTATTATTATACATCGAAATATAGATGTTCAATTATTTAATAGTTAATTATCAATCTTATAACATTATTTGTTAAATAATTTTAGTAAAATTTATTATAATTTATATGTTATGATCCATTTTTAATTTTTTATTTAAATTTTAACATATCAATCAATAAAATATCAATTTATATATATATATATATATGAAAAATCAAATCTTCTAATTATAGTTGAAAATTCTAATAAATTTATCAAAAAATTATATTATATTTAATTGAATATCTATTTTTTTTATTGAGAATTTTTTAATCTATTTATTTTTTATGTTAAATACAACTCAAAAGAAAAGTAAATAAATAAAATATATAAGGTATAACTTTAATTTTTACGTAAAAAATCGTATCCCACGAAATTTCAATACTATAAAGGTGGGGATAGGATACTAAAATTTTAACCCGTTGGAGATAAAATGAGATTTTTACATATAAAAACGAGGATAAGAATAGTAAATCCCCTTCCAAATTTATACCGTTGCTATTCCTAATTTTTATCTGAAATCTCCGCACAATTTTTTATATAAAAAATTCATAACTAATTCAATCTAATTTTTTACACAAATAAATTTTATCAGTCCATATAAGATTAATTTTTTAACTTTGTGGTACTGCTTGATATTGAGATAAATAATAAGGATATCATTTGGACTTATATTTTGGATTTCTCAAAATGTTTAAGTGATTTAAATTAGGATTTTATATTTTTTTCTTATATAATTGTGATGTTTAAGATGACATGAAGAGTCAATTTTAATCTTTTTATTTCAATAAAAAATAAATCATTTGTATTCATTTATATTATAAAAAAAAAAGGAAAAAATACTTTTGTTATTAAACTTGTTACTGAAAAAAAAAACACTTATAATTTTGAATATATTAATTAAATTAACTTATAAGAAACCACCAAAATTATTTGTAGGATATTTAATATGTTTTAATTATTAAAAGCATTATTCAAAGCAACTATGTAGACAACAGATTCAAACATATTTTAATTTCATCAACATATATACTTTTTCTCTAAATTGCCATTTCATGGCAATTATTATAGTGCTCATCACACACACACACACACACATATAATACTGTCTACGTACACACACATAAATATTAGCTACGCAGCCATAGCTATCTTTGTATAAAGCTGAGAGTCTTTATCAACTATTAATTGATGTCTGCCATGGTGAAGTTACCAGCTGCTGGTGCAATTGGCAGATCACTACAGTGCAACTTTGATTCCCCCAGTGGATTATCTTGGCTTGTATTATGATCCGGAGACCTTCTCCAGTTCAGCCTATATTTCTGTTGTATAATTAAACATAAGCAAGCATATATATATATAGAATAAATTATTAATTAGAAAAAAAAAATAATCATGGAACAAAAATTAATAAAATTTATTCACATTCTATATTTAATTTTTCTTCACCTTCAATATTAATTATCATTTGGAAATAAAATTAGGGTAAAATTAATTTTAATAGACAATTTTCTTTGAAAGACATTTTTGAACATTAATGTTTTATTTGGCCAACAGCCATGAAGACAACTCTAGTGAAAATAAGTGGAGATGAAGATACAATAAATAATTTCTTACTTTTTCATTTTATATTTTTCTTAATTATTTCACAATTATTTTTGGCGTTTATTTGTGTTCATATGCCAAGTGTACGCAGGGTTGATTTTTCCTAACAACCATGCATATGAGTAATTATCAGTTGAGAATGGGAATGCTATACATGTGTTGATAATCCTATAATAATTAATTTAATTAATAGTTATTATTATATACTTTTAACATAATTAATTAGAAATAGACATGTTCGTAAATCAAGTCTAAATTTGCAAATTATTATATTAGTCTAATTAGAACTTAAAAATACTGTTCAAATTAACAATATTATATATATATATAAGAGAAAATTAAGAAAATAAAAACCTGCAAATGGCTCTTCACTTGATTGGTGGTCAACCCTTCAACATGCATAAGGTCTCTTATTTGCTTGGGTGTAGCTACTGCACACAATTAACCATATACAACAACAAAAATTTTAAAAATATATATATATGATGGGAGAATAAAGGATAATTATCAGAGGTATCCATGCAACGAATTGGGTCATTTCTGAATTACTCTTATTGCAGTTATCTTTTTATATATTAAATTAATTATATATTAATATTTTATAATTTTATTATGAATATATTTTAAATAAAATAAAACTATATATTAGAATTCCACATAAATAAATTAAATTTTAAAATTCATCTTATAATAATAATAATAATAATTAATTATTAAGTTTTTATTTAGTGGTACTAATAAGATTATTTTTAAAATTATGAAGTTACTAGTTTGATTTCAATAAAAGTCAAATTAACAGAAAAAAAAATGATAAATTAATGTTAATAGTTAGGAATTTAAAAGAGATCTAATTACCTTCAGGACCTCCTAGGAAATGAAGAACCAACACAAACCTAGCATGAAGCTCAGGGGTCCATGATCTTCTTTTGTTTCTCCAAATTGGTTGTGTTAATGGCTTCAGCTTACAATTCACTGACTCTCTTTTTCCACTCAAATTCAACTCCACGGAAACTTGTTCTACCCTTTGAAGATTAGTATCATATAAACTACCCTAAAATTAAGTATACAAAGAAATCATATATCCATGATCAAAACTTCCAAAAAAAAACATTTATAACAATAACAATAATAATAATAATAATAATAATAATATTTATTATTATAATATATTTGTCAAATAAATTGATAACTCAGTAGCCAACTGTCTACTCACCAGGTAAAAGATAAAAAAAAATATTAATATTAATTAATATTGATAATAAGAATAAGAATTATTATATATATTAATGTTATAATTAGAATATATATGTATAATATACTATTGCATCAGTAGTTTTGCAGTACTCTGATTCATAACTCAAAAGATCTAAATTTTGAACTCTGACAATCTTATCAGTATTAGAATTTCTTGACACACCCAAAAGAAATACCTGATGATGATGATGATGATGAGTAGGGTGATTAGTCCATTGCTGATTAAAAGAAGGGTTATTCAAATCTAATAATAAACTTTGTTGCTCCTGATCAAAGCCCTTCTTCTCCTTTGTTTGAACTGCAGCTAAAACATCACCAGCTGCTGGTACAAGCCCCATACTCATCTTTATTTTCCTGATTTCCTCTTTCAAGGTCTCCATTGCTATATTTATAAAAAAAAAAAAAAAAAAAATCCTTAATTAAGTCCACTACTATACAGAAATTACCCCAACAAATGATAAAATAAATCAATAAATAAAAATTAAATCAGGTAATTAATTTAAAAAAAATCAAAGAAAAAAGACTAATTACCATCCATTAAAAGAAGCCTGCATTGAGGAAGTTCCTGTTTAAAAACTGCAGAAAATATCAATTCTTGTTGATACTTGAGAAGATGATCATTCAATACCAATAGCTTTACCTCATCACTTTCATTTTTTGATAACTCTTTTATTAAGTCAGGAAGGCTTTTGGGCACAAAGGACAGTTTCAAGCCCAAGGTGAGCTCAAAATTAGGATTTGATGAAGAAGCCATTATAGTATATGTTTAATTATATACATATAGCTCTTCTTGAAAAGCCTAAAAAGAGGTATATGTATATGTGGGAGACTCTTGTTTTTGGGGACTTGTATATAGAAGTGAAGACCATATATACACATGTGATGATATATATTGGTTGGAAAAGAAAAGCCATATATGAAAAAGAAAAAAAAGAATCTGGTATATATTGAAAAATGGTTTCTGGGTATCCCAAAAGACAAATTAGATTACATATGATGGCCTTCTAGCTATCGCATTTTGACATCTGAAATTTATAAATAAATAGGAAAATTACTGCATACACCAATGTACATAATCTTATTAATTTCATATATGTATTTATATAACCAATTATCAACTCATGTTGATTTGAATGGTAATAAATTATTTTTCTTATTATGTTAAGTTTAAGCATTATAAATAAAACAAAATAGACGTTAAGAAAGTTTTACCCCTTTATGAATCTATCTCGGCTCGAACCAAATAATTAGAGTCAAGTGAGTTTAACGTATTTATAATTTTAAAAAATATATATATTTGAAAATACAATAATATTATCATTATATTATAAATCTATTTAATGTAAATATTTAAAAAATATTTAGATAACATCTCTTATAAATTTTTATTTATTTTTGCGATACATTAAAATTTAAATGATGTGTTACCTAATAAAAATATTTTCCATAAACCTCTTTCTCTCAACTCAAAATTCAAATTGTTTTCACTGCTTGCAAACGATGTTCCTTTGAGACCTATGAATATATTTTCAGTGTTATGGAAGTTAAGTGGTCAAAGAAAAGTTGAAGTCCCTTTGACTTTATACCTTATAAACAAATATATAGTATAACTACATTTACTATTATATTTTCATAATAAAAGTTAGACTTCCTTAGCCCACTTTCTATAAAACAAAATATGCATAAATATAGAATATATAAGTTATAAATTAAGATAATTTTCTTCTTTTTATTACGTTTCTTATTATATTAATAAATAATTTTTTTTTAAATTGTCTGATATCGAATTCAAACCGGGTGAAACTTACAAAAAAACAAAACACTCCCAGCGCCTATTTTCTCCATTTAAAAGACTTGAACTCGAGATTTTATTTAAAAAAAAACAAACTTCTTACTATTTGAATTAACAATTATCGGTGTAAATAACTCTTTAAAATATTGGTAATTGTGAAAATTAAAATTAAAATCTATTTTTTTATATTTTTTTAAGAAGTATAAAAATATCAATAAAGTTTTGATTCACGATAATTAATTTTGTTGAGAAAATTGCTATTAATTTATAAAATGGTTAATATGTCTAAATATTTTTTGTGAATTCTGAACGTTTCAATGATATGATTATGAAAACATCTAATCAATTTATTATAAATGATAAAAAAAAAAAAAAGTATATAGATGGTTAAAAATTTCAACCTCTACTCATTAATCTATTTGCTTCAAAAAACAAAATGGGATTTTAAATAGAAGCAAAATAACTTATTCTAACCACTAGCTAGACTATGACACCGTATGAAATAGGGAAAGTAAAAAAGCTTTAACAACTATAAACCAAAGTCAAATTACATTATTAATCATATGATTAATTTCAGAAAATGTGCTAATAAAAGATGGATGAAGATAAAATTTGAATACTATAATGAATAAATTGTTATTTTTTTGGAAGATGATCAACGTATCTCAGTAATTCTGTGAAAGTATTTAGTATTTTAGTGATATAATTATAAAAATATCTAACTTATAATAAAATATCAATTTTTACCATAAGCATTCCTTCGGATAAGAATTTAGAATTAGAATTGAGATTTTCAATTTTAATTTTAATTATTTAGAAATAAAATTATATTAAAATTATAATTTCGATATTTGTATCACATAAAAATAAAATTAAATAAAAATTAATAGCAGCAGTGGAATGCCGAAAATGATAGGTAAGGATGGTGACGGACCGCTAACAGTAACGATAAGGGATTTGAGACTACCCGTAAGCGTCAGCAGAAGTGACGGTGAAAATAGATCGTCGGTGATTAGATCACTAGTACAGATAGTGGTGATGATAGATTGCTGGTGACAATTGTGGACTATTGATGACAAATCATTAGTATTGGTTATGATGGTGATGGAGTGGGGATGGCGATAGCAATGGGATTGCAGTGACGGTTATAAAATTATAATTCTTATGGGTTGAGAATAGAATTATGAAATTAATTTTTTAGTCATATTATAATTTTAAGAAATTGTGGATATAATTTTAATTCTAATTCTTTTAATGATGTCAAATACCAAAATTAGAATTAAACTTTTCAATTTTAATTTCAGACTTTTCAAATCAACAATAATATATTTTCTTCATGAAATCGAAATGGGATTCCAAACAAGGAAAAGAATGTATTCCATAAACTTACCAAATCTAGTCTAGCTCTCAATTTTGCCCATTTTGAATTTCATCATTTTCCCCTATTCTTTAGCTTGGTCTTGAGCCGAGTGACAACAACAATGTTCCTATTGTAGATGTCCGTAGATGAAAATGCTTGCTTGTTTTTGTGGTTAATTTTGCCAATGTTTAACAGTAATTAAATCATCTTTTAAATTATAAGATGTTAAGTTTAAATTATAATTTCCTGAAAAAAAAGTTAAATTTACAATTAAAATCTAATTAATTTAATCATTCAACCATGACACATTATTTAAATAGGATAAATGAAAATTTGAATAATGATGCAAGTCAAATTACATTATGTTTTCGTAATTAAATGATTATTTTTAAAAAATATAATAAAATTTATTTAAAAAGAGAAAAGAATATCACAAATAATAAATTACTATTCATTTAAAAAATAATTAATATATCTAAATAATTTTGTAGAAATATTTAGCGTATATATATTGCAGTTATGAAAATTCCTAATCTACTAAAAATATTTGTTCTATTTTTATCTTCTTAAATTCTTATATGAAAATTCTTATTTAAAACATATGAATGACATTGTCTATTCAAAAGTTTTAGATATTTCATTTTTTTTTTTTTTTTTGGAATTGAGATATGATTGGTAAACATAAATTATATCTATACGAAATTTTAATATAATTGTGATTTGTTAAGAGCTCGGATTTTAATTATGAGAGTGTTTAATTTTTAATTACATTTAACTTTTATGAAATATAGTAAGAAATAAATTTAACAATATATATATGTAAATTTCGCTTTATTAAAAAAAATTTATATTTGTTTTTGTATATTTTTGTTAAAAAATAGAAATGATGAGAAATTAGCTATAGTATGTTAGGTCTAATTTGATTTAGTTATTCGCCGTAATTGTTAACTGATAGTTGATTATTGTTAAGTATTTAGTAAAATTATTATTAATTATTATTGTTAATATATTTAATTATTATTAATAATAAATATGTTAATATGTCAAAAATAACTAAATTGTTTATAACTAAAAAGTTAACAGTTGCATAAAAAACTTTACAAAACACTAACTCAATATTTAATTAGCAAATAGAGATGGTATGAAGCTACTAGGATTAAAAAAAATTCAAATTTTAACATTTACATTATAAAAAATCTATTGGTCCAACTAAAGAAGGAAGTATGAAAATCACCTTACTCCTGACCTATAAATATTAAACTACTAATAGGTTAAATATGATAATATTCAGTAGTGATGACAGATGAAATGAGAATGTTAATTATAAAATTACTATAACATGAAATGATTATAAGTTCATAACATGGTTACATGAGTGTTGGTAGTATAAGTAGTTCTCATATTATAGAATCATTATATTCTAAAATTTGGGATGTGATAGAGGTAATAGAATTTGGGTCAGATTTTGTAAAATTCGAATGGACACATTTATAAATAAAAATACATGTCACACCACTTGTCCTGCTTCTAGAAGGCGAGACGGGACGAAGTAGGTATTACCTATTTATATTTTTATTTAAAAATATACATATATTTATTTATATTTTTTATATAATATATTTTATATTTTACATAAAATTAAAAATATATAAATTTAATATAAATATAATATTAAAAATAAAATATATATAATCTGGTCGGACATTACTATTACTCAAATTCAACCCAAACCTGACCTCGAGTTCAAAATAAAAAAAAAAAAAACTCATCCCGTTCTATTTATTATAGGGAGCAGATGGGGCGAATACCTAACGAGACGGATAAAATTTTTATCCATATTAGCAAATGAAAATAAAAATTATAAAAAAAAAAAAAGCAAAAATGATGTACTAGAGTGCAAAAAATTAGGACTGATAATATTAAACACAACATAAATTTAAAATGAAAATAGTGGATTTTAGTTAAATGTTATTGTGTTTATATTGATTACGTATCAATCCGATTATAACATGAAAATAATCATGTAGTGTTTATGTTAACCTGTTAATTAAAAAATAATACATTTAATTGATTAATATTGATGTGTAATATTATATTAATATATTTAACAGAATATATTTATAATTTATAAAATATTTATATATAAATATTACTTTTAATTTTTTTTTTATAAATTTATATTCAATTATATTTTATATAATAATATAAATTAGAGATAGCAAATCATGACCTAACTCGATGATCCGATCCGGACCTGTCGGACTCTAACCTGACCCGTAACTCATTCAAATAGCATATAATTCGAAAATGAACCGACCTAAATAACTCGAATCCAAATGACCTGAAACTGCAGGTCAACCTGCCCAACCCGACGACTTGATCTAATGACCCGACCTGTAACCTAATCCATAACTCAACCCGATAACCTGAAATAAATTAATAAAAATAATTTAATTTTTAAAATAAAATTAATATTATGATATTTATTATTAAAATCAAAATTATTTAGAATTTAAAATTTTAATAGATTTATATATATATTATCTAATAAAAATTAAATTTTAGAGTTATTTAAAAAAAAATTGTCATATATTAAGATATTTTAATAAAATATATAATAAATAAAATTATAAAAACTACGAAATTATAACTAGTTATATATAATAAAGTATTGATATATTAGTTTGAATTTTTTATATATTTATTAATAATTTTTTATCTTAATAATTTTATTTATTTTTATAAATTAATAGATATAACATAACATATTATTAAAGTTGCAGATTAAAATATGTTTTAAACTAATTTTACTAAATTTTTTTATTTAATTTCAAGTTAATTAAATTTTATATTTAAATAATTATATATATACTTTTTATTTTTTTATAATTTTTAGTATTTTATTACTTACTACACTATAACTAAAATTTTATGTTAATTTTTATATATGTAATTCAAATTAACTTTAAAAAAATAAAAATATTATTAATTACCTTATTGAAAATTTAATTATTACATTATTAATTATTATTTATAATTTCTTATATATAATATAATTTATAACAAATATATTATTTTCACATTTAATTTATAAATTTCAAAATTATATCAAAATAGTAAATAATTAGTTATTAAATAACTAACATAAATACTTATTAATAAGTAATTAATCATAAAATAAATAATAATTATTAAATATTAAATATTAATATAAGTCCTAAATAATAACTAATTAATTATTAATAACTAATTATAAGTATTAAGTAATAAGTAATAACAAATTAATTAATTATAACTAATAATTATTATTAAATATTAACTGTTAATTTACTAAATCATTAATTAATAATATTAAATTCTTTTTTAATATAAAAAATAAATTTAATTATAAAATGTATTAACTAAATAATTATTAAATAATAAATGATATATATATATACATATATATATATATATATATACATGAAAAAAAAAAAAAAAAAGTCACATATATATATATATATAAATCCACAAATCGATCCAGTAACTATATAACCACCTAAAAAATTTTTAAATCATTACATCAACTTATTATTTTGTTAATGTTTTTATTTCAATTATTATTATATACTAATATTATAATCTATTTAAAGATTTTTAAATTTTATACAATTAATTATTTTCATTAATTATTTAATTTTTCAAAATAAAATGATATCTATTATTAAAATTATTTATTATTTATTTACGAATCCGGATGCCACCTTTTTTTTACTTTCAAATATATATTAAAAAATTATATAACGATAAAGGTGAAATTAAAAATCAAAATTTCTAATATTGATAAACTTAATCAACCATCAATCCATTAAATAATTTTTTTAAATTTATATATTTAAAATAAATATATTTTAAAATATCTACTATTAAATTTTTTATGATATTTTAAAATATATTTATATTTTATTTTATTTTATTAAATTTTTTATTTATATTTCAAGTTAATTGTTTAATATTATTTGAATATAAATCTTATTAAATTGAGTATGTATATAAATATAAAAAATATATATAATGCTAAAAATGAGTATAAAACTCAAGACTTTTCAGTATTTAAATTTAAAATAATCATTAAATCACTTAAAATTTTTTGTTAAATCAATATATTAAAGCAAATTTATATTTTAAGGTATTTTTATTAAATTTTTAAATTTCAAGTTAATTAGATTTTGTATTTAAATTTAAATATTTATTAAGCTTAATTTAATTTATATATACTTTTTAATTTTTATAATTTTTATTACTTTATTGCCTACAAGATTACAACTAAATTTTATATTAATTTTTTTATATGTAATTTAAATAGGATTTCAAATAGTTTTAAAAAAAATATTGTTAATTATTTTATTAAAAATTTATTTATTACATCATTAATTATTATTTATAAATTTTCTATATATTCTATAATTTTCACGTTTATTAAATATTAACTATTAATATGAGTGCTAAATAATAACTAATTATAAATAGTGTTAAGTAATAAGTAATAACAAATTCGCTTATGAAAATTAATAATTATTATTTATTAATTATTAAATAATAATTATTAATTTATTAAATGATAAGTTGATAATACTAAATTTTTATTTCTTAATATAAAAAATAAATTTAATTATAAAATTTATTAACTAAATAACTATTAAAATATATAATAAATAAAACATGAAATTTTTAAGATATTATTAATAATTTATTATTTTAATAATTTTATTTATCTTTATAAATTAATAGGCAAATCAAATAATATTACAAAAATTGCATATATTTAATAATTATAATTGTATATTTGATTATTTTTATCTTTATTTTTTTAATTTTTTTAAAATCATATATATAGAAAATTTTAAAATGAAAATAAATATTTTTTAAAAATAATTTTTATGATCCACAACTCGCAAATCAATTCAAATTTAATTCGAATTTTTTTTTTTTGTTAAACCAATATATAATTCTATCCGCGCAACCCGTACATAACCAGTCAAAAAAAGACAATACTCAAGCTGACTCGAACTCAAATTAATTCAAATCCAAAATGATCCGATTCAAACTCATCCAACCCGACTTATTTGCCACCACTAATATAAATTAATATAGAAAATTTATGATATGCTAAACTAATTGTATTGTATTCCTTTGGATTTTTATTGTATTATAAATGTACATAGACACCACCTAACACAACACATTAACACGAATTGTTACGCCTAATAAACAAATTAAGGTTTGGGTTTACGCTCTTCATATTATCGCATGGAGGTTAAGCCACTCAAAGCTGCTGCCTCTCCTTGAACACTAGTTAGGGTTTTGTCATTTCGATACATCACCTAACCTACAATGGTACCCGTTTCTTTCTTTCTTTGCTTCTCTGCACATCCACGGCATGTTTGTTCGTTTAATAGATGGGCACTGATATCTTTTGGTGCTACAAACTGATGAAATTTGTGTCCCATTTGGTATCTCATTTTCGGGTTATCGATGCTTTTGTTGCCAGATTTGTGAATCTTTTATGATAATTAGAAGCTATATCATTTTTCTCATCTGGATAGTTTTGCTCTGTCAAGTGATATCATTTTCAAATTTTTGATTCTCGTTGCTCCTGGAATGGAATCTCAATAGGAACTTTCCGTTGACATCTCATATTTATTTGGTATCCAGCTCGCTTGAGATGCTGAAATTTTTGTTTTACTATCATTTAGATTTCGTGGCATCAATAGTTTGATGAACAAATTCAGTAGATTTTGTGGGAATAAAAGTTAATGGCTTCTTATTTCTTGGTTTGGTATCTCTTAATGTGGTGTTCTAATCAATGGTTGATGGCTGTTTGTCCTCTGAATGATGGGCTTCTGACTATTTTGGCAATGGTGATTCTGTTAATGGTTTTCTCCCTGCATTGTCATGTCTCTGCTCTACTACATGTGTTTTTGAAATTGACTAGTTAAGTTGCTTAGTCCCCGGTGAGAGGTTGCATGATTGGCTTTCTTTATACCTGGCTCACGAGTTTCAGGATGAATTGACTATGAGATCAATGGTGATTTGAATGAATATAGGCTGTGTTTGGTATTGCTGTAATCAAATTTAACTAGCAAATGCATTTTTAGTTTAAGGAGTCTTATGCTGGAGTAGCTGTATAAACACACTAGACATCTAGATGTAATATGTGTGTTATTGAACATTATTAAATATTCAAAAGTTCTGCTGACTTTTCTATGTCCTTTTTGGTCATTTAATTACTCACTCTAATTGTATCACCATACAGAAGTTTTATGTACTTCTTTTTCCTTATTTTGTTTGTCCTTTTGTTTTTTTTTTTTTCATTTCCTGGTCTTATATTTGTTGCAGGCTCCTAAAAGAGGTGTGAAGGCTCCAGTAGCAGCAAAGAAGAAGCCTGTAAGTAGTCTCTCTCTGTCTGCCTCACTGAACTTGCACGCACAGCCCAGTACTTAAACTTTTGTTTAAATACATTCTAGTGCAGAATTTTTACTCAGTTACTTTAATTTTCTGTCTACAATGTAACTTCAGTTTTTATTCAATCTGTAAGTCTGATAAGCTTTTGATTTGAAAGCACACCTAATTTAGGCATTTACTTGATGATCTTAGGAAAAGGTTCTCAACCCTTTGTTTGAGAAGCGACCACAGCAGTTTGGCATTGGTGGTGCACTGCCACCTAAAAAGGACTTGACTAGATTTGTCAAGTGGCCTCATGCTGTTCGTATTCAGAGGCAAAGGAGGATTCTGAAGCAACGTCTGAAGGTGCCTCCTGCTGTGAATCAGTTCACAAAGACACTTGACAAGGAGTTATTATGATTACTATATTCTGGTAACTGCAGATGATCTTTTTTATTCCATATTGTCCAACTTTTTGCTATTGTTTAATTTTACAGCTACACAACTGTTCAAGTTGTTGTTCAAATATAGACCCGAGGATAAGGCAGCGAAGAAGGAAAGGCTTCTTCAAAGAGCTCAGGCTGAAGCTGAGGGGAAGATTGTGGAATCAAAGAAGCCAATTGTTGTTAAATATGGGCTTAACCATGTTACTTATCTCATTGAACAGGTATTCATTAATTTGGGACTAAGGCTTTGTTGAGTTGAGTTGAGTTGAGTATTGTGCTTTTGCTCCTGGCTCACTAGGTAACTGAGTGAAAATGCATGCTTGGCAATTTCTTAATTTAACTGGGGAGTAGTTTTGTTAAGGTATTGATTCAAGGATGTGTTGGAAACTTGGAATTGGTTTTGTATGGGTTACTTTTAGTCTTTATCCTTCATTGTCCTTTTTTCTCTGTCTTGTATATTCTTGATAATGCATGATGTTTTTGTTATGTTAATTGATTCTTGCTTCCTTTTCTTTTTTGGGTCCTTGAGAGTCTCTTAATCATATAGAAAAAGAGTAGCTGCATGCTTATTATTGTGTTTGTGTCCGTCTAGATTATTATTTTTCTTCTAAATGAACTCTACTTTATTTGCAGAACAAGGCTCAATTAGTGGTTATCGCACATGATGTTGATCCAATTGAGCTTGTTGTCTGGTTACCTGCATTGTGCCGGAAAATGTAGGTTCCTTATGCAATTGTGAAGGGCAAGTCACGTCTTGGAGCGGTGAACTTTCTGCTCTTATTCTGTCCATTGAATGATCCTTTTTAATTATTTTTGCTTGGAAATTGACCTTTTGATGTCTTCTGAATTTTTGGTGATAAAAAACAGATTGTCCACAAGAAAACAGCGGCAGCTTTGTGCCTTACTTCTGTGAAGAATGAAGATAAATTGGAATTTAGTAAGATTTTGGAGGCAGTTAAGGTAATAAATAGATATTATTACATGTTAATGATGGCACTAGACAATAGTGGCATATTATTTATTATGTTCTTCTTGGTCTGAAAACAGCATTTTTGGTGTTTTTCCTTGTGCATTTTGTCATCTTGAAAGGCACATGTTCTCATGATTTGCTCATTCCATATTAAGTTGATATTTAGGTAAGTGTTACTTTTGTTCTTAACATGGTCTACCTATTTCTGTTTGTAAATTTTTTTTGGTTGAAAATCTCTCCTGTTTTAAAATTCACATTTGTGTCAAAAATTCTCACTTCTGTTTTCTTAAATTAAATTTAGGCCAACTTTAATGACAAGTTTGATGAGCACCGCAAGAGGTGGGGTGGCGGTATTATGGGCTCCAAATCTCAGGCCAAGACCAAAGCTAAGGAGAGACTCTTAGCGAAGGAAGCTGCACAAAGAATGTCCTGAGCTTCTAGTGAGTAGTGGAGAGAAGTTATGACCAGACGAGGTTCTGATGTGGAATTATGCGCTTCCTTTGGGTTGTATGTTTTGCATTGATCATGTAGTCTGAGATATTTTGACATATCATCTTTATTTGAATTTTTGGTGGGAGAATGAGATGTGTCTGGTACTCGTGTTTATCTGATATGGAGATATTTAGTGTTTTTATTTGGTTTTCTGGCATATGATTAAAGAATGAAAGTTTAAAAAATCGGTGTTTCTCTGCAAAAACATGATTCATAAGCCATCAGCTGTGATGTGGTGGGGATGTGATATATAGTTGAGAGCAAATGGATAAAAATCTGGAGAGCAATTTTCAGATATGAAGACCGTAAAATTAGAGAAATTCACCATCATAACCATGTTTCCTTGTGAATTATGTAACAAGTAATAATCAATGGATGGAATCTGCAGTGGGAGAAACCTCGAGGACTTGCATAATTCACAATGGTATCTGCAATGGATGGAATCATAACCATGTTTCCTTGTTATTTGGAGGGGTCAGAGTTCAGTACCAATGATTTGAGCACACAGGTTCGTGTCTTCCTGCCATGTTTTAGCGCAATTGAATATGTTCAGTTACGTGAACACTGTGATTGATGTTTCTGTGAAATTTATAGATTGCATGCAAGTGTTGCCTTTGTTCTAGTGAGATTGTAGTTGAACTTTTTCGATTTGTAATTTCCTTTTATTTCTCAGGTGAAGTAAAATGCGTTTATTTATCAAATTCATTTTTTATATTACTTGCTTTATAGCATAGGCATATATGTGATTAAAATAGAGACATGTTTATATAAATTTAATATGAGAAGATTAATATGAGAAGAAGATTAATATGAGAAGAAGAAGAAAAAATATATTTTCATCATATTTAATAATTTTTTATTATAAAAATTATTATATAATTTATCACATTATAAGTTAGTAATAACAATTGAAACACGAGTTAAAAGTATTCATAGTCACTGAACTTTTTTATTTTTATTTCAAAATTGTCTCAAAATTTTAATTTGTAGCAATAAAATCTTTAAATTTCAATATTATCACACTGAATATCCCTTTCCAAAATTAAATTAACATTTATTATATATTAGTCTCTGAAAAATTAAAATATTTTTCTTTTGGATCCTAAAAAGTGGAATTTTAAAACTCTTATTTTTTTTATGGATTTTGCTATCTAATAAAATTTATAATTTCATGAATTTGTACTAATTTTTTTATACCAAATATTAAATTTTGAGCAAAATTTAAAAATTTTATATATATTTTTATAACAAATATGATCTTAGTATTATAAATTTATTTCCACAAATAGAGCTTTATAATTCATTGCTTCTATTTTTTTTTTTTTTTTTGTCAATTTCTAAAAAATAATTAACCTATAAAAACAATTATTTTTCAATCTATTTTATTGATAAATGATTTATTCCGATCTATAATCCTATTAGCCTATAAAATTATTTAGGATAATATTCTAAGGATTAAAAACTCGTTTTGTATACTAAAAAAAATAATTCGTTTTAGAGAGAAGAGAAAACAACTGAATTTGCACACATGGTATACAAAGGCAACTGGAAGATACAAATAATTTATAGTTACAACCAACTATAAACTAATTCATTAAAATAGTTTTGGATCAAAATAAAAAAGATTTTAATTTTTATAGGTTAATTATTTTTAAAAATTAACAAAAAAATAAATAGAAGCAATAAACTATAAAGCTTTATTTGTGAAAATTAAGTTACAATACTAAGGCCATATTGTTATGAAAAAATGCATAAAATCTTTGGATTTTGTTCAAATCTAATATTTGGTGTGAAAAAATTGGTACAAATGCATGAAATTATAAATTTCATAAGATGGCAAAATCCTTAAAAAATATTTGAAATCCCACTTCTTAGGATCAAAATGAAAAAAAAAATTAATTTTTCAGGGACTAATATGTAATTAATTCAATGTGATAAAATTTAAATTTAAAGATTCTATAATTACAAATTAAAATTTAGGGACAATATTGAAATAATTATTAAATTCAGGGACAACGAGTGCTTTTAATCCGTTGAAATGCTTGATTGCTTTTATTTCTTATTATTCCTTTGGCATGGTTACATAAACATTATTTTGTGCTAGAGAAATAACAAAATTAATTGAATACTGGAAGCCTGTGTATGTGTATAGAATAAGTAAATATTCAATAAATATTTAAAGTTTCTGATAAAAGTTTGGTAATTAATTTTTGAGAGCTGGGAGGACAAAGTTTGGGATGATGGTTCATTATTTGGGCAGGATGAAAGGAGGGAGTTGATAAATAGTAATTGCTAGAGAAACTCCTGTATTATCAGAAAGCTGAATCCCTTCCTGTAAACACCTCAAATATAATTTTATTCATCCCACATTGTGACAGAGGCCTTATATATACAGTATCACCAATTTCTAAAAAAAAATACCACTCAACATATCCAAATCCAAAGAAGATTGAGAAGAAAAAAAAAAAAGATGATATACTCTAAACATTCGTGTTTAAAAATTCAATTCTAAAGCAAAAATTAATCAAATGGGACTTACCAAATGATTTAAACGACTCACAATTGCTTATATTCATTTCCTTGAGTCCACAACAAACAAACTCATCTCCTATATAATATCTTGGAAAAGTATTCTATAAGCTGCTGCCTTCAGAATGCACAACAATCAGAATCCAAGTGCCAACATTGAGAATGGAAAACAAACTATGATAGGATTAGGTTTTTGTGGTTTCGGATTTATGGATCAACAAGGAATGAAAAACAAGAGGGCATAGATGGAGAACTATAAAGAAAAGGAAGGATATGAAGAAGAAGGGAAAGATATGGAGAGGAAAGGCGGAGTTTTAAATTAACAAAAAGAGAAAACGAAAGAATTATTAGCTGTTTTCTCTCTTCAAGAATTCAACCCTTCGTTAAATGCCTGCTTTATGAAGTTCTTTTTTTTTTTTTCTTGTTTTTCTCCGTTTTAGCAACTAGGGAAATTGCAAAGTTTCCATTTACCAGCAGATGCACGTGGGCCCACCCTTCATTTTTAAAATTTTTTATATATAAAATTATATTTTAATCCTTAAAATTTATAAAATTAATAAAATAATCATTTTATTTTAAAAATTAATTTTTTTGTCTCCAAAAAATTATTATTTAATTTCATTTTTTTTTCTTTCTTATCACTTTAATTTTTAAAATAAATTATTATTTAGTCCTCAAAATTTATTAAATTTAATAAAATAGTTCATGTATTTTAAAAAATTAATTCTTTTATTCTTAATAAGTGTTATTTAATTCCATTTTCTTTTTTTTTTCTTTTTTTCTTCATTTTCCTTTTTTTTTCAATTTTACATAATTTTATTTCTTTTTCTTTTTCAATTCCTTATTTTTTTAGTGATTATATAATGATTTTTGATTATTTCAATATTTTTTTTTATTTTTTATTTTTAAATAAATTTATTTTATTATCATATTAATTCATTTTAAAAATTTTACATAATTTTAAATATGAGTAAATGTCCTACTTTTTAAAAAATTTTGAATCTATTCCTGAATATAGAAATAATTAAGTGCAAATTGAAAAATGGGGAAAAATTTTGAAACCTAATGTTTTAGCTCATTAAGCTCTAGATATATATCACGTGATAGGTTATTTAAGAAAAAATTGAAAATTTAAAAAGAAAGATTTGGTCAAAGTCTTAAAGATTTGTTAATCCTTAAATTTAGATACTATTTGTCCTAAAGGAGAGAACAAAAGGCATTTCAAAGTAATACCAATATGAGAACCCAATTTCACTTAAACATGGTGAAAGAAGAAGTCGTGGCAACAAGTTTTGCAGCACAGTGAAAGTAAAATCGATTAAATTAAATTAAAATTAAAATAATTATTTTATAATTTTTTATTTAATTTTAGTTTAAAAATAAAATAAATTAAAATTTTAATTTAATTTATAATTTGAGTATTTTTTTTAATTTCAAAATATATATATATATATTGCTTTTTACTATTTTTATAATTAAATATATTTAATTTTATTTTATATATAACCATATATTTTTTTAATTTAATATTAATTTAAAATTTTAAAAAAATAACCATTCATAAAAATTAAACATAAATAAAAAAAATAATTAAATTCTTGAGAAAAATATAAATTTTAATAGTGTTAATTAATAAAATAAATAAATTTTACATTATATATTAAATTATTTTTGAAATTTTTTATGATTGATATTTTATAATTTTTTTCCAAACTTATAATAAAATAATAACGATTTATAAAAAAAAAAAATTTGGTTTGAAACTGATAAACTGAAAATGATTAAACTGAACCAAACTAAAAATAAATCGACGGTTTGATTATACTGATGATTTAGTTTGATTTAATAATTTTTCAAATAAAAAAAATTGATTTGATTTGATAATAATTTTTCAAACTGATCAAACCGAACTGATGTAACTCCTAATTTGGCAATATATTTGGCGTTATTTATTTAGGTCCACCTAATTTGGCAATATATTTGGCGTTATTTATTTAGGTCCATCAGTAAGCTACATGATATGAAGGAGAAGACTGAAGCAATGTAGGCTGAAGTTCTAAAATCAGAAGCTCACAATGAAGGTAAATTAGATGGAGATGAGGAACGAGATAGAGCTGGCAAATGGTTATGGCAAGAAGACCAAGAAAATAATGGACATTAAAGTCTCTGTACAAAAGGATCAATTTGAGCCAAATTAAAAAAATAATAATAATTAATTAATTGAGAAAGTTAAAATAATACATGGCTTATTTGCCCTTTCAGGAAATTTACCTTCTTCAGTATCCTTTTCTCATGCTTTTTTAGCGTCCTCATCATTCTTCAATCCATTTTGAAACCACAGCAATCAAGAGTTTAGACCAAACATATCAAAAACCCTAAAGAAATCCTAGGTTTTTTTTCAGTATATTACAAAAATCTTGATTTGTGAAGAAGAAATTGAAGATGTTTGTTCTTACTTGAATTGAGGATTTTGAATTTTATAAAATTTATCTAATTCATAGAATTAAAAATTTAAGTTTTTTTATCCCATAAATATATATAATTTTACTTATTTGAAATAAAAATAAAATCTATCAATTTTAATTATATTTTTATAATAAAAAAATAATATATAAAATTTTTCATTCATTAAAATGAGGGATTTTTTAAAACCTCACCTTCTACGTTGGATTTTAAAATCCCTCAAAATAAAAAATTATGATAGATAATGAATTTTGAATAATACATTATTTTGACTAACTTTCTTACTAACCAAATAATAAATTTTAATAAAATTTATAAATTTTCTGAATTCTTTTATTTAAATTTCATCAATCTAAATATTTTCTAAAATTCTAATACTAATGGGTTTCAATATGCTTATTGTTGAGTGATTTTTATAAAAATACTGGAAAAATAAGTTTTAATTGTAAAAATACGGTCAAAATAAAATTTATTGCATATTTATGTATTCCAACATAAAATATTTTGCATTTTTATGATATATATCTGAAATATACTCAACATACATTACATATATCCGAAATATATCTAGCATATGTTAGCATATACTCGAAATATGTTCAACATATATATGACATCAATTATGTTTAATTACACGTACAGTTTTTATTAAAGCAAATAAGGGAATTGCATGCACCATTGTTATCTTCATTTGATTTTTTCTGAACTTGAATAAAAATAACTAGAGTTAGAGCATATCGGTGTCATTAATAAATCACCCACATCCTCAACGAACTCAAGTTCTCACTTTCTGACATCCTAAACCCCTACTACTCTCTCTCCGAAAGGCTCCGAGACAATCTCTTCATCCACGATTTCAATCAAGGACTCCAATTACACTTAACCAAATTCCTTCTATTCCAACCATTTTACCTTCATCCAAATCCTCCAGATCTATTGCAATTGATCTTTCAAACCAACATCTTCGATTGTGGAGGAATAACACTTGATTTGAACGGTGACAATGGTCAGAGTAATCTATTTGTTGTTGCCATAATGTACACTCCTATCAACGATCTTATTAGGGACAGGTTGTGCAGAAAGAGTTACTGCAATTCGTTAATAAAAAGAACAGGATGGTTGATATTAGTGGTGATGGTACTGGGAAGGAGAGTTTGAAGAATGACGGGAACATACATAAATAAGAAAAAAAATAAAGAGAAAAAAATATCGTAAAATAAATGCGGTAATAATTTTGTAAATAACATCAAAAACCCTGTACTGAATGTAATTTCCTCTATTGTTAATTAGGAACCCATTTGAAGTTCAATTCTTGGACTTAGCCCATATAGAAAAAGGTCCATTATAACAAAGAAGATCCAATGGTTGATGCTTATGTAAATGGGTTTTTGTGGCATATACGGAATTAAAATTTAAATTTTAACGTAAATATTTTTTTTAAGAAATATTATATATAAACCAAATATCATTACAAATGTCAAATAAATATAATTAAATTAGATATTAAATTTGAACATTCGCTTACAAAGACGGAATTCAAACTTAGATCAAATATTTCGATCTTTAACTATTTGAGATACACAGGGCGTAATGAGGGAGAGAGGTGAAAGACTTGGTTTTCCAATCTATTTGAAAGTGTATATAATATTTTAATCTAATTTTTTTTTAATTAATTCTTCTAAATTTTTAATTAGTTCTCTCAAAATTAAATTATTATAAATAATTTTAAATATTAAAATTATCAAATTAGTTTTTATTCTATAAATATGGAAGATCAATAAAAATTTATTTAATTAAAAATATATTTTTATAAAAAAATTATAATTAGTTATTATTATTTTAAACAAAAATTACTAGAAAAATTTAATTTTTTTTTATTTTTGCATTAATTTTAGCCTCCAAATAAAATTTTCTAGTTTCAAAAGATATACTCATTTGATAGCATAAATATCTAACTTGCTATTTTAATTCTATAAAGATCCAAAATAAAAAAAATAATAGTACATAATGGAGGCGGTCCATATTTTAATTTAAATATTTTATTGTAAGAGTGCCAATTTAATTTATTTATTATATTAAATAAAAAGGGGGACTACAAAGTTTTTAAAGAATAAGATTATTAATTAAAAATTATAGAAATTATTAATTGATTCTGTAAAAAAAGAATAAATAGATTTGTGTATGTTAGAGTAGTATACACTATGTAGATAGTGTTATTCGATTTTGAAACAAATATAAATTAAGAAGGAATAAGAAATTTTAATTAGATTTAAAATGAAACACATTATGAATTTATAAAAGGATTAGGGTATAACAAATTTTAGAATTTTTTTTTAAATGAATTTAATTTATTACATTAAATTATAGGTTAATTAATTATTATATAACATATCAATGTATTAATTATAATACACACCTAATAATTTAGGTAGTTAGTTATTATATTCATTTTATGGTTTAATTATCTGACATGATAGATTAGCAGCCGTCCATTACATATTTTCAAATTCTTATGTTTGTAGGTAAGTTCTAAAATTTTTTCCCCTTCTTCTTTCAATACCACATTGCATTAATTAGTATTATATAGTCTACTCTAACCCATATGAGAAGTGATAAAAGACATAAATACTTTGAATATGAGTTATGTTTACTCTATACAAAAATATCATCCAATACACAAAGTGTTGCTCGATTAGTGCATAAATAAGAGGAAGATGGACACAATAATATAGAGTCTTATTCTTTTACATTCTTATAAAAAAAGAATGATGGTACCCTTTAAATTTGTAACTTAAGTATCATCAAAAAAACTGTAACGACTCTGAGTCCGTGTAGATTATTGGCCTAACAATTGAGAGTAAAATTATATCTAAATATACGGTTCAAAAATCAATCCTAAAATATTAGTATTAATTTATAAAAATCCTTTATATATCATTTATATATAAAAAAAAATTCCGATGTGGAAAAGATATATTATATATAAAAGGTATCATATTCTCCCTTACTTAAATTTTTGATATTCTTATTAAATCTACACAAAAAATTCAGATTTAACCCATCATACGATACTTTTATATTTTTGGCTCTATAAAAAAGTTAAAAAATTACAATTCAAATTTTCTATTTAATTGTATATTATATCTCTTATATCATATCATATCTCTTATTTCATATTTATTTTTATGCGTCATATTTTTTTAAAATTAATATTTTAATAATTAATATTTTTTTATAAATAATATAATGCATAAAAATGAATATGAAATAAAAGATAAATATAAAATGAAACAGTTGATTCCAACTAAAAAAATTAGGTAGGGAATTTATATTTCCAACATGACCCAATAAGCCCTCTCTTTCTTCTCAATCAAAGTTCTTTCCTTAAAAAAATAAAATAAAATTCAACACTATATATGATAAGCATAAGTTTACCTTGGTAGATGTGAAATATAAAGGCTCATTCAATTCCTTATCAATAGAAACTGTAGTACTATGAAATTATAAATGTTAGAAAGGGAACACAAGGGCACATGTGAGAGTTAAGAAAGCAATTTAAGTCACTGGCAGAGATTCATATATTTCTCCAATTTTCAGATCTAAATCTTCTCAATTTCATGTACTGAAAAGTATCAATACATTTCACTTATTGCACCAATCAATGAGTTAAAAAAAGAATTTCCATTTTCCCTTCCTTGTTTATAAAGCTTTCTTCTTCCATTTCCATTATTGAATTCAGAAACTAATGAGTACTCCTTAGGATCAGGCAGCAAACTTAGTGGACATGTACTTCCTTCCTTTTCCTTCTTTCTTCCTTTTATTTTTCATTTTTTACATTTTCAATTAAATTTTTAGGATTAAATCCTACATCTCTTAGATTATAAAACGATAATTCAACTATTAGATTATTAGCTTTACCCAAAACGATTATTGATATTAAATTATTAATTTGATGATCAATTATTTGTTTTATAATATAAAAAATCGTTAAAATTTTAACTATATATTTTAAGAAAATTTGATTATTGCATATATAAATTGAATATTGCAGCTATTTAATTTAACTGTTGTGATTAATTATTGACGTTAGTAGTCAAAAGTTAAATATTAGCAATTGTTGATAAATAGAAATTTGATTGAAAATAATTTGCTTTTTATATTCACATATTGTTTAATTACATCTATGTTAAACTACATCAAAAAGTATATGGTTTAATTAGTTATCTTTTTTTTACTTCATTTGATTTTTATATCCATCAATATAGTAAAAAATTTCATCAATTTAATGAGAATTATTATAAAAAATAATTATTTATTTTATATAACTCATAATATTATTCTTATTCAAAAAAATGATAATAATTAAAAATAATATTACATTATATAAGAGAGAAAAATATATAAAAAGAAAATAAATAATTTTATGTTATTGCAAAAGTGAATAGATAATTTTATCTTAAATCAATGCATATCTTAATAGTAAGTACATATACAGTCTGAACAATAAAATTAGGTTTAATTTTCAATTTTCTGAAAAAAAAAATAGATAGATAATATATAAAAAATATATATATAAATATATCACATGTTGATTCGAATGGTAAGAAATTTATTTTTTTTAAAATAGATTTCGAATTCGAGTTTTGTAAATAAAAATAATAGATAGAAAGAGAATTTTATATTCTTATAGGTCTTATTTGACTTAAATCCGATATCGGCAATTTCAAAAAAATATATATAAAAAAAAGTGAAAGGAAAATAAGTTTGGGTCCACCAAGGAAAGAAAATAAGTTTCTGATCCTATTTTCGTTCTATATTTCCAAATAATAATTGAATCACACATTCTATTTCCTATTGCAAAAACCTTCTTCAACTGATCTGCATATGACAAAAATCATTCACGGGCTTGTTGTCACAATTGCAAAGTCCAAAACCAATATTATTTAATTATGCTACATAATCACAATTTAATTATTAATGATTAACTATTAAAAAATTTAATTATTAATTCGTTCATTAAATAAAAATAGAACGGCAATTTGGTATAGCCAAACGTTGTCTTTCTATCTTAGCACCTTCTTTATATTTAAATTTTTGTCCAATCTTCTTGTTCACTTGTATTATATATCTCTAAATCAATATTAATTATAATATTTCTATAGTTCATTTCTATATGAAATCAGATAAATAATTACTTAATATTTTATTGTTTCATATTATAAATTTAATCAGATTTTAATCTTTAAATTGAAAATTTTAATTATATTTAAAATTTTGAATAATGTTTTAAATTTTTTTTTACTCTCCTGTGTAAAATCTTATTATTTTACTAGCTTATTGCAGCATATAGGAAAGAAAATATATAAAATTTGGGAACATAGTAAAAATAAATAAATAATAAATTCTGCATTAAGTGTGGTTTCTACAGTTTCTATTACTGCATCTTGATATTTCAAATATTTGGTGTCGAGTAATGCAATTCTGATTGGGTAAGAAAGTTATGAAATATACAATATTAGTACTATGGATTTAGATAAAAGTATATTTCAAATGAAAGTAAATTTTAAGCATAAAATATAAAAATAAGTATGGTGTCAATTTTCAAATTCTAAATATCAATTTATTTTAAATGATTAATTATTATTTCATATATAGCCATTAAGACAATCTCAGTTGATTGAAACTGGATATCTATATACCTTTATAATCCCATTACAATAAGAGGAAGATCTATAAAATCCCAAAAGAATTGGGATCTTTCAAGAGAGACTATGGTCTATTATCCAATCTATATGAGAAATTTTATAATATAAAGACAATTTCAATTAAACATTCTATTTAGAATGATAAAATAATAAAATAATAACAAGTGACATAATAATTTAAAAGTCATTAATAAAGTGAAAAATTTCATTAAATGTAAAAAATCTATTTTCTAATTATTATACTACATATCAATTTTTAATTAATTTGTCATTCTAAATAAGTTATATATTTTTTCGGTCTATTCAAATACTTCTATTAAATTTAATTAAGTAATTAATTATTGAAGACAATACAAAGTATGACTTGTTATATAACGGAGTTGAATTATTAATGTATAAGATATTTTAAAGTTAGGTATGCAAAAAAAGATTTAGAGTCAACATTAGAAAATATAAATTTAGAAATGTAAACTAATATTTTGCATCAATTTATTATTGCATGTTCTTAAAATCAAAAGATCTCCCAAAAATAATGTTTATCATTGCAATAAGAGGACATAGACACCCCTCCACTTGACAAGATTGGCTAATCCTTGCAAAGCTTTATGATGGATTAATTGTATAGATTAGGTATTCTGTACCACTTTCTTGTTTGGGATTTTTCTTTTAATTTAGATGAAATTCCCTTTTGAGAGGAGAATAATCATTCTCTTCTCACTATTGGATTATATACCATTTTATTGTTTTTTGTTTAATGAAAAGAGAAATAAAACCATTTATGATGATAAATTTATCTTTTATTTTAATAAAAAAATCATGTTCGATTCTCTTTTAATTATGAGTAAATCTAAAAGATAAGGAAATAAAATTAAAATTTTATTTTAATTTTCTTATAAATAAGTGAATTTTATACCTACAAAACTTGTAACTTCTATAAAATTTGAAATGTTATTTCAAACTTCTGAACTTTATAATAAGAAAAAAAAAATTACCATAAACAAGAGATATGATATGAAAAAATTAATTTATTATTGGTTATTAATTTTTTTCTATGAAAAAAAAAGCAACGTAATATATGCATGTTTATTTTAGTATTGGGGTATAAGAATTCCAGCTTGAATTTCTAACTACTTACCCGAGATATATATATATATATATATAGCTTTTGAGTTAAAAAAGAGAGGTAACTAATCGGTCTATTCAATTTGAATTGAATTAAAATTTTTAAATTTAAACAAATTAAATTATAAATTTTAGAAATTGAATCGAATTGATTTTTAAATCAAACCAAGCCAAAAAAAATTTAGATAAAATCGAATTGATATATTTTGATTCAGTTACTCGATTTTTTAAATAAAATAAATATAAAAATATTAAATATATATATCGATTTATTTGATTATTTCGATTTTCTTTAGAAAAAAACTAAATCAAATTATCCGAAATTTTTAAAAATTAATCGAATTGAATCGACTTTTCGAATTAAATTCTATTCAATTCAGTTTTAAATTTTTTCGGTTTTTTCTCACCTTTACAGTAACGTTGTTATTGAAATGTACTCACAAATAGTGATTAAAGGATGCAGAATTACATGGGAATATTTTTGCTTTTGGAGTAGTTTTTGATGAATTTAGAATGTTGTTAACTCAATGTTATAATGAGAAATTTAGCTTTGTTAGAAGATAAGCTAATGCATTGACTCATGCTTTGGCACGTTAATTTCAATTACATGCTAATCCTACGATTTAAAATTTACTTCCTGTTGGGTTAGAAGATGTTGTTATCCATAATATTGGTTTCATTACTTAATAAAATTGCATTATAATGTTAATCAAAATTAGATTTATGACCACAATAATCTAATTAATTAAATTCCTAGCAAGACAAAAGCATATCATAAATGAAATAATGGTGATGTCTCCTTGTTATCTTTCATCAAAGTGGTGATTGTAAAGTTGTAAATAGTAAATACTTTTTTTTTTCTCTATCTATTTCATAGTGATATTGAAATAATATCTACCACAGTATTATTAATTATTAAAGTGTTCTCAATGTGTAGTAAATTGAGATGTAATTGACAATTGGCAATTGCATACACATTTTTCAATGTTATCAATTTTAATTTAAATACAATATGATGATTTTTTTTTTAACATATTGACTAAGTCTTTAACAATATATTATTATTATTATTATTAAAAATAAACAAATTTAGTGTTTGAAATTATTAAATATATACTATTTAGCCATATTACTAATAAAAACAAATCTTTAGTCCTAAGAATTCAATTCTTATTTATTTTATTACATTATTGAATAAACATTCAATGAAATAATTCATTGGAGAATAACTAGTCAATGTTAATTAACAATGCATATCAAGATTTTTCTTTTTAGTCATAATAAAAAATTTTAAAAGAGAAAAACTAAATCTTTTCACACAAATTAGGGTTATTTGAATTTTTTTTATCAACTCAAACTTTTTGCAATTTTTTAGTGTAAAAAATGTATGTAAATATTTTTATTTTCACGTTAAATGATAATGTTAGTAAATTTTTTTCAACAATAAAATTTTTTTTTATTATCAATGAGATTTAAATTCTGATATCCATTCTTAAATTAATTTTACTTTATCACAAAATTAAGACACCAATTAAAAATAAAATATTTTTTATAGTAAAAAAGAAAACAATAAAAGGATATATATAGCAATTCTAACTGTCAAATATTAAATTAGATATTTTAGTTTATGTTTTAGTTAATAATTATAGGATTTGAAAAGTTCAATTATCAAATTAAAATTTTATAAAAAATAAAATTTATAAAATGAAATTATCATAAATTACTCATAATTATTTTAAAAAAAATTTAAATTTGAAGGAATAAAAATACATTTTTAATTTAAATGCACTATATTTTTATTTTTTTTGTTTAAAATTAAAAGTTTAATAGGAAAACACTTTTTAATCCTGTATCCAAACACCCGCAATGTCTATCACAAAAGCCAATATTTACGGATGTGACATCCATGGAAAATGATCCAAAATGCCACATCATATGATCATCTCAAATGAAAATGAAATTTTGTGTGTTTTGTGGGCCCAACACCTTAATCCACATCACTGTACAGACCCCTTACCTACTAATTTTTTTTTTAGAATTTCTCACCTACTTATGAGTAAATAGTAATTATCATTTGACCAAGATTAAAACTTCATTAAGACTCTAATTTAAATATATGAGGAAAGAGGGAAAATAGTAAATAGTAAATACCACTCTAATTAAATAATTGAGTTAATTGTAATTTCTCTCTTGTAAAATGATCCATTACACTAAGTTCTCTATGACCTTTCAAAAATACACTAACTCTTCTTGACTAATGTCATAATATACTGCTAGATCCTTCCGTCCAATTTTGCCCTTAGTCAGCTGTTAGTCAACCTTATAAGGGTAGTGAAAAGATCAAAATGTTCTTACTCTTTATTTTTAATTAATTACATTCTATTTTTATTTTAAATTTTTTTTAAGGTTAAAAAATTTATTTTCATATTTTTGACAAATTTTAAAATAAAAAATAAACAAAAATATTTTTTAAAAAATATTTTTTATTTTTTATTTGTTATTTTTTATTTTAAAAAATAATTTAAGAAGAAATTAAATTATTAATTAAATTATTTTTTCTTAAATTTTTTAATACAAATAAAAAATTCATTTTCATATTTTTGATAAATTTAAAAATAAAAAGTAAAAAATATTTTTTAAAAAATATTTTTATTTTTTATTTGTTATTTTTTAAAAAATAAAATAAAAATATTT
>CANXYC011111254.1:0-19738 GCA_948193065.1 Aleurites moluccanus | reverse complement strand
AATATTAAATAATTTATACTTATTTTAATTCCTTTTTAACCCATTGTAGCCAGTTAATGTAAGTTTTAGTTGAATTTAATTACTAGGTAAGCGAAGTTTAGTTTTAGAAATAATTTATCCAAAAATCTGGAATAAATTGTGTGTTTGATAATAAATTGCTAACAAGGATAAATTGCATCCCAAATCTTAGTTTTTGTGCAGATGGAAATTTGGCAAAAGGAATTGACTTGAATATGATACAAGGAGAGTCGGATCGCTAAGCAAAGATCAACCAAGCCGCAGGAAAGAAAGTAGGCGAGTTTGGCACAGGAAGCTGCGAGTCACAGACTCTATAACCGGGTGACCCGGTTACCTTGAGGTGACAAACTGGTTATTCGTAGAAGGACCCGGTTAGCGCTTATACAATTCATTCACGCGCTAACCGGTTTGTCAAGATCCGGTTTTTAACAGGTAGAACCCGATTTTCGAGGGAATTTTAGGGTTTTTTGGAAGTCTAGCACATCTTTCGGCTATAAATAGGTACCCTAAACTTCCAAGAAAGATATCGGAACTTTGGAGAGCTTAGCAGCCGCCAAGAATTCCACAAATACATAGGAACTGGATTGCTGTGATTTTTCCTTGGAGACTTAAGATTTATACAGAATTTATTTCAAAATTTATTTTCTTCCATTCAGTATTTGTAAAGAGTACTTTATTACAATATTGCATCATTGATTTATTGATAATTCTTATTGAGATGAGTTTTGAATTGTTTAATTTAATTATTATTCTCTCAAATTTCAGTATGAGTAGCTAAACTCCTTCTCAGGGTTAAGATGGATTCATTAGGTTGATTATTGGATTTTGACGTTTGAATTGATTAGAGAAGATTACTTAGGATTAATCTATTAATTTTGAGCTTTTAAAATAGTGAGATTAACTGGCCATTAATTTTGCTAATTAATGATTTTATGTGAAGTAGCGAGAGTGGAAGTATAAAATTGGTTCGTGAAATTAATAGACCTAGGGAACGTGTTGCTTAGAGATAGGGACACTCCTTTGTGATCCTTGTAAAGGTTATCCAAAGAACTTAATGAGTTTATGTTAATGTCTTAAGATCACGAGAGCAAACTTAAGTTTAGCATAAATATTTGTAATTCGCCTTGAGAGAGGGTTTAACATAATTTTGGAAAACCTGGTCATTAATCCTAGATAATCGAATCTAATTAAGGAGAACGTCAAGATTGGATGATTGCCTTTTGATGAAATCTTAACCCTGGTTTTTACAAATCATATTTTCTCTTTCAAGTTCATTATCTTACTTTTATTTTTAACTTGTTTGCTAAAAATTCACTCAACCTTATTATTTTCCAAATAATAGCAATAATTAGGAGTGATTCGTTGATATCCCTTCCTCGTGGGAACGATACTTACTTATCATTATTACTTGCCACGCGACCTGTATACTTGCAGTACCGCAAAGTCGCAACATCTCTGTATTTTTATTTTGTTAGACTACAAAGTCCTTCCATCAAATTTTCATTTCTTTTCGTAAAAGTCAAATTTTGAATAAAATATTTTACTCATTATCTAAAATATCTATTTTCTTTCATCTTCTACCCCATACATTAAAACTCATTTAACTTTCTTCTTCTCTTCTTATCTAACCCATCAAACTCAAAACCCTAGACACATCCATTAAAATTCCTTTCCCTTTTTCTTCTTCTTCTTAGCAAGCACTATAATAGCAGCTTAAAGATAAAAAACAGACGAGAGAGCAAGCGAAAAAGTAATACAAAAATAGTGGTGAATTTGATTCTTATGTACCCACTGCAACAACTTAATAGATGATCCAATCACCCCATAAATTTTGGGTTCAAGAATGGGTAATAATGGAATTCTAAGAAAAAATATGGCAATCATTTCATCGAACATAAGAAATCCATCACTTTCATGACTATCCTCCAACCTCTATGCCCATGGTGGAGGATAAACCCACACATCCACCGAGTCAACGAATACAAAATCAATCGACGGTGATTACGCTTGTTGGTGTGATATCCCTTTGAATAACCAGGGATAAATTTATAATTTATCTTAATACAAACTACAACCGCCTGTACCCAATAATCAAATAATAATAATAAATTAAAAAAAAAAATACAAAGGAGGAAAGGAAACAAAAACAAAAAGCACAGCAAAAATCAGTAACGAAAAAATACAACACACGAACAACGAGACTTGGAAAAAGAAAACAGTGGACGTTAACAACATGACGGCCCAGTGCACATTAGTGTCTCCTGATGATTCCAACACCTTCTGTTTCATGTTCGGTCCTTCTCTTTCTCTCTCTTCTCTTTATCCTACGCACCCTAACCTTCCTCCCCTGTTTTCTTTCTCAAAATCAAAATGCATTAAGCCTTAGGGTTTCTTATTATTACTCTTCTTACTCAGTTCTCTCCATGCTCTTCAAAATATTAGGGTTTTGCTTCTTAAGATTATTCTTAAGGTCTCTGCTTCATGGAGCACAGGAGACAACAACCCAAGGACTCCCTTTCCTATTCCAATCTCTTCAATCTTGAGGTATGTCCTCATTTAGGTTCAATTTTATGTTTTTATCAATCAATGTCTACTTTATTCTTCGTAAATTGGCCTTAATTTTTCAAAAATTTGGTTAATTTTGGTGAATTCTGGTATAGTTTTATTTGTTTTTTTTTCGGTGAATTGGGTTAATTTCGATTTCAATTTCAATTTCAATTGTGGGTTGGTTTGTTTATTTTTGGTTGTTCTTGTTTTGCTTTTTTGTAGTCTTTGGTGAACTTCAAAGTTCCACAACCGGATGATGATTTTGATTATTACGGGAATAGTAGTCAGGATGAGAGCAGAGGTAGCCAAGGTAGGTACTCGTTGTATTTTTCACTTTTTTTTTATATATATTTTCCATTTGAGATTACATGGACACGTTGGAATTTTGACTCCTCCATGATCTATAATTGTTCAATGTAGATTTTTGGAGCTCATTATGATGGAAAGGAGTGTACTCATTTGTGCATAATTGTTTGTGTGCTTTGGTTGGTTATACGTAGGTGATGCAATGGCGAATTATGGTAATGGGAATTTGTCTGAGAGGGATTTGAGTTTAGCTACGGGAAAGAAGCGGTCTAATAAGGGTGACGGAGAGGAGGGAGACGGATACATTGGAACGCGCATAACAGAGGAGCGATATCGAACAATGTTGGGAGAGCACATTCAAAAGTATAAGAGAAGGTTTAAGGATTCTTCATCAAGTCCTGCACATGCTCCACCACGAGTAGGAATTCCTGGCCGAAAGAGCAGTTTGGGTAATTCAAAGACTAGGAAGTTGGGGAATGAGCAGCGAGGAGGTTTGGATGATATGGACACCACATCTGAATGGCTCAATGGTCTTACATCTCAAAAGCGTGGAGACTATGTTGAACCAGATTATGCATCCAAGTATGTTTTGGCAATGTGGCATTGAAATAGATTATTTTGAATTGGTTGCTATACTCTCTCTCTCTCTTTGTTTAAATTTGGTTTAAATTTCATTTGAATGGATATGTTTCCAATAACTTGCAGAATATCCTATGAACCTGCATATTTGGATATTGGGGAGGGTATCACTTATAGGATACCTCCCTCTTATGATAAGTTGGCACCATCATTGCACTTACCAAACTTCTCAGACATCAGGGTGGAGGAATTTTACTTGAAGGGCACCCTGGATTTAGGTTCATTGGCAGAAATGATGGCCAATGATAAAAGGTTTGGACCTAGAAGCCGAGCAGGGATGGGAGAGCCCCAGCCCCAGTATGAATCACTTCAGGCAAGATTGAAGGCATTGGCTGCTTCTAACTCAGCCCAGAAATTCAGTCTAAAGATTTCTGATGCTGCTTTGAATTCCTCCATCCCAGAGGGGGCAGCTGGAAATATACAACGATCTATTTTGTCAGAGGGTGGTGTATTGCAGGTTTACTATGTGAAGGTTTTGGAGAAAGGAGACACGTATGAGGTTCGTGTTCCCTTCTAGAAATTAGTACTTAATTGCAATATATTTCTTTTCTTTTTTTTTAAATTGAGTATGAATCTGGCGATGATATTTCTTTTATTCAGCTATACTTTTCCTGAGATGCAGATCATAGAGCGGAGTCTACCCAAGAAACCAAAGGTAAAGAAAGACCCTGCTGTGATTGAGAGGGAGGAAATGGAGAAGATTGGTAAGGTATGGGTGAACATTGTTAGAAGAGACATCCCTAAGCATCATAGGATTTTCACTACTTGCCATAGAAAACAACTGATTGATGCAAAGAGGTTCTCGGAGAATTGTCAAAGAGAGGTATATGGTGCCTTTTGGCCTTTCTAATTTTTCATGTATTGTCAAAAATCTATAGATATATGATCTCCATATTTCAGCTTTACAGTATTATGACCTCAATGTTCTACTGGTGGTTGATGTGTCATTCCAGGTAAAATTGAAGGTTAGTAGATCACTCAAACTGATGAGAGGTGCTGGAATTCGCACTAGGAAGTTGGCTAGAGATATGGTGATGTTTTGGAAGCGAGTGGATAAGGAGATGGTAACGTTTTATTTTTCTTGCCAAAGTTTATTGACTTAAGATCCTTCAAACGGTACCATGTTTTAGAAATTTGCTTTATTATAATTTAAAATGCATAATGGAACATAAATATAAAGGTCCTTTTACCCAGACAAACTCTCTCTAAACTTTGTGGTTGTGATGAGATAGAATTTGCACGTGCACTAAAAAATATATGTTTTTTCTATTTCATACAAGTCGCTATACACACTTGCAGGCCAAGCATAGTGGTGAACATTTATTTGGAGTATGAACTCAGGTTAAATGACTGTTTTATTAAATTATTTGGAGTCATTGCTGGCTCTGTTTTATTTATTATTTACATCGGGACTTTGAACCTAGGACTTCTTAGACATTGAATCCCTTTCCTTGCAGGCAGAAGTGAGAAAAAAGGAGGAGAGAGAAGCTGCGGAAGCTTTGAAACGTGAACAGGAGCTTCGAGAAGCAAAGAGACAGCAGCAAAGGCTCAATTTTCTCATACAGCAAACTGAACTTTACAGCCACTTCATGCAGAATAAGCCAAATTCACAGCCCTCTGAAGCTTTATCTGTGGAGGATGAAAAATTAGATAAAGAAGAAATGCTTTTGAGCACTTTTGGAACTGGGCCTGGTGAGGAGGAAGACCCAGAGGAGGCTGAATTGAGAAAAGAGGCTCTGAAAGCGGCTCAAGATGCAGTCTCTAAGCAGAAAATGATAACGAGTGCTTTTGATGCTGAGACCTCAATGCTGCGTAAAGATGCTGAGACCTCAATGCTGCAGAAAGATGCTGTGATTGATGCCTCAGTTGCAGGATCCAGTAACATAGATCTCCTTAATCCGTGAGTTCTCCTTTTATTTGCTTTCTATTATGAATAAAATTAAGCTATTACAGAAAAAATTTGATTTTTTTTTTCACATGAGTTTAACTAACTTCTTACCCTACTTTTTGCAGCTCCACCATGCCTGTTACATCAACTGTCCAGACACCAGAGTTGTTTAAAGGTAGCCTTAAAGAATATCAATTGAAGGGTCTTCAGTGGCTGGTTAATTGTTATGAGCAGGTTGTAGCAATTTCTGCATGAATACATTATCAATTCTTAGTTGAAGTCCTTCTATAAAACCTCCTTGTTTGGCCTTTCAGGGTTTAAATGGTATACTTGCTGATGAGATGGGGCTTGGAAAGACTATCCAGGCAATGGCATTCTTGGCTCATTTGGCTGAGGTAATTATTTTAGTTGGTGCTTTATGTCCATATGTTCTTAGTTATATTTTCCTTTTAGTAACTTGAATTGAGTGTCTCACTCAGGAGAAAAATATATGGGGGCCATTTCTGGTGGTTGCACCTGCTTCTGTCTTGAACAACTGGGCTGATGAAATTAGTCGTTTTTGTCCTGACTTGAAAACCCTTCCATATTGGGGTGGCATTCAAGAGCGAACAATATTAAGGAAAAACTTGACTAATAAGCGTCTGTATAGAAGGTAATTTCCATGTGACTTTTACATTGCTTTCTTAAACACGATCAACAATAATTAATACTTTTTTGGAGGCAAATTTATGTTCCTGATCACATTATAGAACATGGTTGAGAAAAGGGGTATAATGCTATCAGGTGCCATATTTGTTTTGGGTAAAACAAAATTTTCAATTGGTGAATGGTAACAGAAACAGTTTTCTGTTACTGTTTGACTATCTTGTTAAGAATTTTTAACTGGTGTAGGAAGGACTGTTAAAGTACCAGTACCCTTTCTTAATTTTTTGAATGTGTTAAAGCCAGTGGGTGATAAACAACTTGGAAGAGAAAAATTCTGTAGGCAAACTGGCAAATAAAACACAAGCATATATGCATGTTAGTGCTAGTTCTGAAAGTAGATTACACATTTTTGAGGTTAATTGTTGACTAATATCTTTCAAACTAATTCTGTGTGTAATTTTTTGCTCTTTTTTTTTTTTCGTATCTTGACCCAAACACTTTGATTATACTTCTTAGGATATGCAACTCAGAATTTATTAGTGGTTCTTGATAAAGTTAGCATTTGCTATGCTTTGTGATGATTATTAATTATCAACCACTTCCTCTCTTGCCAGGGAGGGTGCATTTCACATTCTCATTACCAACTATCAACTTCTAGTGTCTGATGAGAAGCATTTCCGGCGTGTGAAATGGCAATACATGGTATTGGATGAAGCCCAGGCTATCAAAAGTTCCCACAGGTTTAACTTTATCTTCAAAGTTGCCAAGTTTATGAACCGTTTTCCTGTTGATTATCACTTTACTCTATCTTCAGACTTGTATGGATGTGCTTTTCACAAGTATACTCTTCATTGCAATCAATAATAATTTCAATTTCATGGTCATCACTACAATTGATTAGTTATGGATGGTAAGATCCACAGGGATGTTTTTAAAGTTAACAATACGCACCCAAAGCGAGCTTTATAACTTACGCTACGAGGAGGGTCCTAGTTAGATGTATGTACCATCTTTGTCTTAGAATATATCTAAGATTCAGTCTAAGACATTAGTTTTTTTGTCTATCTGCTACTGAATTCTGAAATGAAAAATATGCCAGTTATTAGTAATGGCTACTTACAGCTAAGAAGCTAAAGAACTGTAGTTTTGAATGGCTTTGTAAAAGAGGTGAATGGAATATATGTTTTTGCCTGGTGGAACAATACTGCCTGGCAACTTGATGCCTTTATACTAACTTTTTTTTTTTTTTTAAATATCAAGCATGATAACTTAGCTTTATTTTGTTACTTTGATATCTTTCCCTTTTACTGTTTTGCTTTGCAAAAATTGATCATACCTTCACTGATGCCAATTAAAGAGTCACAACATATTACTACTGAGGTGCAAAGCATGCAAAAAAGAGGATATTCGAGGAATAGAAAACCTATTGTTCAGACATTTATGATTTTTTAATTATGTCAGGGTTGAAATTTGCAGATATCACTTAGTAGTTTACTATATAGCTATTAATCTTGTCAAAATTGCATTACGAATTATCTTGGAAAATATTTATATATGCACATATGGAATGGGGTGGAGCTGAATGTACAGCTGTACAGCTTTGCAGATACATTTATCTAAATCTTTTTTATTCCCATCTGAACGAATTGGGTAATTTGGCAGTATAAGATGGAAGACACTGCTCAGTTTTAATTGTCGTAACCGCTTACTTCTGACTGGTACGCCAATCCAGAATAATATGGCTGAATTGTGGGCCCTTCTACATTTCATCATGCCTACATTATTTGACAGCCATGAACAGTTCAATGAGTGGTTTTCCAAAGGGTATGTATCCTTCTTTGAGGTCCATGTATATTTTGAAACATTCTCAACCTAAAATTAACCTTCTGCCTTGTGTTATTAGAATTGAAAATCATGCAGAGCATGGGGGTACTTTGAATGAGCACCAGCTTAATCGATTGGTGAGTACACTTTTTTTAAGTTGCATTGCCAGCATGATTAATACATTGTTAGTCACACTAGAAGTCAAGGACAGGGTGTAAAAAAATATATTATTCATGTAAAAAGAAGTAACACAGAAAAAGGAGGGAAAAAGAATGATCATTTACTTTCAGTTTCTTATATGGAGATTTTTCTCTCGGGTTAATTCAAACCCTTTCCAAACCACAGTTTTTTTTTTTCTTTTTTTTTTTTTTTTTTGCTTTTTGGAGTTAAATTGGAACTATCCACCATTACATTGCAGTTATCATCACTTGGACTAAATGTATTGGAGACATGGTTGGAAAATAAATAAATAAATAAACAATTATGTCAAATTAAATTCCAAATTTAATCTATTCACCAATCACTGATCTCAAACCTGTCTTTTGTTATAACCTATTGTCCTTGAATCAGAATTCCATAAGGAAACTCGGTCATCCTTCAAATTTAAATTGTAACTGCCATCAATTGTATTTTTTTTTAATGAAACCATTGTTTCCGCAATATGCTTGGAGAGGGCGAATTATGAGAGCTGGATCAGTTTTCCCATGGATCTGTTGAGATGGTGGTTGGAGTACCAATGATTTCTTTCCAGCTTGGGATAAGTTTTTGTTCACTCTCATCATGAATGAGAACCAAGTGATATTTCATTATTTTGTATATTTAATATTTATTTGATGAAAAGAAAATGCATTTAAAGCTTACCCAGTAGCCATAAGCCAAATCCTTGATATTTCATTAATTGTATGTTGAGTATTTTGCCAGCATAAGAAAAGGTATTTACCCAGTATTAAAAAATAAAGATGCTTGCCTGAAGTTGATCCTCTGGTGACTTGGCCCAACATAAATCATTTTGGATAGTCTGAGTTTTAAAGAAGCAGAAACTTAACCCTATTTTTTTTTTTCAATCAGATTCAAGTGGGTTTGTCATTGTTAGATTAAACCAGAAGTTTCCACCTCTAGGTTTATGTTTTCCAGTGTTGAAACCAAACAATATATTATTAGCAATCTGGTATGTCAGGGAGATTGTATTGCAATCAAATTTATTAGTTCCACTATGTTTTGATTTCAAGGAGTTCCCAATATACTAATTGAATTTATGTTACTATAAAAAGAAATATTGTAGTTAGTATCTAGTTGTATCTTCTTCTAGTCCTATACATCTGAAATATACTTGTGCCTTTTCCTTTGGATCTGAATCTTTTTTTTCTCCCCCACCTTGACAGCATGCAATTTTAAAGCCTTTTATGCTACGAAGAGTTAAAAAAGATGTGATCTCCGAGCTGACCAAGAAAACAGAGGTTACAGTACACTGCAAGTTAAGCTCTCGACAGCAAGCGTTTTATCAAGCTATTAAGAATAAGATATCCCTTGCTGAGTTGTTTGACAGTAATCGTGGACATCTTAATGAGAAAAAAATTATGAATCTAATGAATATAGTCATTCAGTTGAGAAAGGCAGGTTGCAGTTTTATTTGGTTTTCTTTCATTCCACTCTTAGATGTGAATATTATGTATGGTATAAATCTCTTGATTTATGTGTCTACCATATTAATAATTATTGCCTTACTATACATCAAAATTTTATTTATTGAAAGCTGAACCTTTTTTTTTTTTGTTTAATCCTGAAATTGTAGGTTTGTAACCATCCGGAGTTGTTTGAAAGGAATGAGGGAAGCACATATCTCCATTTTGGGGAGATTGCAAATTCTCTTCTTCCCCCTCCTTTTGGGGAGTTGGAGGATATACACTATTCAGGAGGTCGAAATCCTATTACATACAAGGTATTTTCTCGAGTTCCCTTTAAACTTGAAATGTTGTATTTTGCACAGACGCAAACTATAAAAGTGAAGGATTTACACTTTCACTAATATTTTCTATTCAATCACATTGTTAAGTTTGTATGCTAAAAACCTTTTCTATTCCAGATACCAAAAATAGTATACAAGGAGATGAGCCCTGAAGCACATTGTTCGGCAGTTAGACACAATATCTGTAGAGAATTGTTTCAGAAGTATTTTAATATATTCTCCCCGGGAAATATCCATCAGTCTATATTCACACAAGAGGATAGCTCAGATAGCTTGCTTGTTAAGAGTGAGACATTTGGTTTTACACACCTGATGGATTTGTCACCAGCAGAGGTTGCATTTCTGGCAACTGGATCATTTATGGAGAGGCTATTGTTTTCTATTTTAAGGTGGGACCGACAATTTTTGGATGGAGTCTTGGACTTGCTCATGAAAGATATGGATGATGACCCTTACTATAATGACCTTGAAAAGGGAAAAGTAAGAGCTGTTACTCGGATGTTATTGATGCCATCAAGATCTGAGACAAATGTGTTAAGAAGGAGATGTGCAACAGGACCTGCCGATTCTCCATTTGAGGCTTTAGTCACTTCTCATCAGGACAGGCTTCTGTCTGACGTCAAGCTTCTTCATTCAACATATACATTCCTCCCACGAGCTAGAGCTCCACCGGTATATTTAGATTTGTTAAACTGATTATAGTGCTTATCATTAAAGAATACTTAATTGGTTAATTCATAACAACTTACTGGTCTACTACAATTTTTCCTCCTTATAGATTTGTGCCCAATGCTCAGATAGAAATTTTGCTTACAAAATGATTGAATATCTGCATCAAGCCTGGGTTAAGAGATTGTTAATTGGATTTGCACGCACGTCTGAGCTTAATGGACCTAGAAAGCCAGATGGTCCTCATCCTTTAGTTCAGGAGATTGATTCTGAACTTCCTGTTTCACAACCTGCTCTTCAGTTGACATACAAGATATTTGGGTCTTGTCCCCCCATGCAAAGCTTTGACCCATCGAAGTTACTCACAGTATGAATATCTTGTTTCTCTTGTACATTTTGATGATCACATTCTGTATTTTATATGTATGTAACTTGCATTTCAATTTCCTTTTTTATTTGCTAAATAGGATTCTGGGAAACTTCAGACACTTGATATTTTGTTAAAACGCTTGCGAGCTGAAAACCACCGGGTTCTACTGTTTGCACAAATGACAAAAATGCTGAATATTCTTGAGGTACTTCTTCCAAACTACTCAGGAAACATCTTGACACAGTATACAATATGAGTTGAAATAGTAAGAGTATTTGGTTTCTAAGCATCTCATGAAAAATATGTTATAGACAAGAAAGGTGAATGAATAGGATTTATAATTTGATTAAGGCACAGTTGAGTTTATTCACTTTGTGCTCACAGCAATGTGACTTTGATTCTTGGCTATTTTCTGTGGCCATTTCTTTGTTGCTAACTTATTTTCAATTACAGGACTATATGAATTATAGGAAGTATAGATATCTTAGACTTGACGGATCTTCCACCATTATGGATCGGAGGGACATGGTTAGAGACTTCCAGGACAGGTAGTGATTTCTTTGGCATAGAATGTTTGTTTGAAGATCATTTGTAAAATAGATTTCTTTTTCTTAGCAATACTGATTTTGAAATTATGCGCAGTCATTGTTTTAACTTTTTCCCTTGGGTTGCAGGAGTGATATTTTTGTTTTCTTGCTAAGTACCAGAGCTGGTGGACTGGGCATCAATTTGACTGCAGCTGATACTGTCATTTTTTACGAAAGTGATTGGAATCCAACCTTAGATTTACAGGCAATGGATAGAGCTCATCGGTTGGGTCAGACAAAGGATGTTAGTGCCCTCTTGATTATTATCTCCATGTTTGTTTGCACACATTGGCACAGTTTCACTGTCTTTCTTACATAGCATTCAGCTGCTCAAATGTCTGCTTGTGCATGCACATGCAAAATAATTTCTTATTATCAAATGAAATACTTGGAAGTGTCAACTTAGTGTAAGGTTGAAGTTGCACTTTTTGGTGTAGGTCACTGTCTACCGGCTCATTTGTAAAGAAACTGTTGAGGAGAAGATTTTACAAAGAGCCAGCCAGAAGAACACTGTCCAGCAGCTTGTCATGACAGGGGGTCATGTTCAGGGTGATCTCTTGGCGCCTGAGGATGTTGTGTCTCTACTTCTGGATGATGCCCAGTTGGAGCAGAAGCTAAGAGAAATTCCAGTGCAGGTCAGGTTTTAAATCTAGTTCTAACCTAATTTTCTTTTCCATAAATTGCTATTATTTTTTCTCGTGCGACTTCCCCAATCCCCCTTCTCCTACCTGCAAAATTCTAGTGTACTAACACTAATTAAGAGGAATGTGATAGCTTGAGAGCAAGAAAAGAAGCCTTAAGGTTGCTCACACAATCGGTGTTTTTCTTTTCTATCATTTACTGGTTTCAGGCCAAAGATAGACAAAAGAAAAAACCAACAAAGGCCATTCGGCTTGATGCAGAAGGAGATGCAACTTTGGAAGATTTAATAGAAAGTGAGACTCAAGGGACTGGAAATGAGCAATCTCAGGATGCAGAGAAAGCAAAGTCCAATAACAAAAAGGTACTTTATTTTATTTTTAATTTTCAGGCTTATTTATTTTATCCCAAAATTTTTTCCCTAATTTGTCAACATCTTCAAAAGGTGTATATAAATGTAGTGTGCCAATTTAGCCTTGATAAGACATGCTCAGGTTAATGGCCAAAAAGCATGTCTCCAGCCAAATTTACAATAGCGGCCAGTTCTTTGGAGGGGAGCCTTATTTGACTACATATAAATTCCATAGATTTAAATAAAGAACCCACTCACATGATGGTTACATTATCACTTGCAATGATATTAGAGATACAAGATTAATGCATTTTTTATTTTTATTTTTAAAAAAACGTTCTTTGATAAAATCCATTGTTTAATGACTACTTTATCACCTGGAATAAGATTTTAGACTTTCCCTAAAATTGTAATTAATACTATTGTAACAATTGTAACTTAACAAATTCAAAAACAAAGAAAAAAAGAATGGCTGTTAGCTTAGATAAGTCGATGAGTGAAATTAAGTAGCATCAGTTGTGACAATGATTAAAAAACAGCTCCAAAATTGCTATCAAAGCTGCCTAGAGAATTATTTGAAACTTCACAGTTTCTCTTGCAACTTTGCCCAGCATTATAGACATATCATTGGCTAACTAGGTTTTAGAAGCAAGAACACAGGTTTTAATGGATGAACTTATGGATTTAGAGTTGGCATGACTATCATGGTCTGGATCTTGACTTATCTTGGGGCTTTAAACATATTTTTTTGCAATGAATGATGATCTGCAAGTTATGGGTTGGGCCAACAGTGATTGTGATCAGCATGGTGGTGGTCATTGGTGAATGCTAATTGTATGACTTGAATTACCTCCATAAGAGATGCCTTGAAATGAATGAGAGATTGACTTCTTTGAGAGGAGCTCCGCAATAGAGATTTCTGTTACAGGAAGACCCAAGGGGGGTATATTTAAGGCTTTCTTTGGGAGTTTTATTTTCATGAGAAAAGAAAAGACAATCTTTAATCCATGGAATAGGAAAAGAAAGGAAAAGAAATGATTAATAAATACTTCTTATTTGGAAGTTTAAGGGATAAGAAGAATATTAGTTATTAAGGATAAAATAATATTATTTAAATGTTATTTTTAGTAATAAGTAAGAAAAATCTCTTATTCCCTCAATTTTGAAGGGGAACAAAATACAAGTTTAAAGGGATAACTAATCCCTTAATATCCTTTCTTATTTAAATTAATAAAATTCTCAAATATGGGATAACTCTTATCCCACCTCATTTCTTTTCCTTTCCTTTCTTATTTTAACTCTCAAAGAGAGCCTAAAAGTAAAAGTTCAAAAAAAAAAAAAAAAAAAAGAAAGGAAGACACAAGGGGGTATATTTTATATAAATAGGCAGAAGGCATAGTCGTTTTGGCTTTGGCAATAGCCCCATCCTCCATAACTATGTATTGTGAAAGAATAGGCCTCAATTTTGTATATTTGGCTCAAGTTTCTTTTTCCTTTTTTGGTTATAACCCTAAAACAAAGTTTCAAGGGAAGTTATGGGCACCTAAACATTATCTGGAAGTTTGATTTCAATAATTCATGTCTCCTTAAAGGCTGGAATCTAGAGAGTACTATTTTAGCTATAGTGAAAGATTACACCCAACCCTGAAAGGAGGACATAAATTTAACTCTACTAAAAATCATCAATACAGGAACCAAGAAGATGAGTTGCATAACTGATTCTGATTTTGGCATCCCATTCTTGTTCCATATTTTTTTTTATTGTACAGTCTCACTTTAGAGAATGACAAACAGAAGTTACCAAGTCGATTTTTTCATTGTTGTGTTATTCTAATTTTTGTGCGATAGCGAGTTCTTAGGTATTAACCCATTGAGCGATATTCTTGATTTGGATCTATCAAAGGTTAGATTCTGTGCAACATTGCATATTCATCATATTCAATATTATTTATGAAAACATCTTTATGTGCAGAGGAAAAATGTGGCTGAGAAGCAGGCTCCGCCAAATCAAAGAAATTATCAGAAGGTGAATGAACCAAACTCCATATTGGACTATGAATTGGATGATCCTCGGCCAAATACTGACACACAATCACAGAGACTGAAGAGGCTGAAAAGGCCAAAGAAGAGTGTAAATGAGAATCTTGAACCGGCATTTACTATCACACAAACAGTTGATCCAGCACAGATTCAATATCCACCTGTAAGTGAGTTGGGATCTGCGCACACAAACACTTGACAACAATATGGAGTAAAGAAGCTTAAGTCCATTTATGGAACTGCAAACATTAGTCCAATGGGTGGAGTACTAGGTCAACTTGTCTTGAAATAAGGACCTGTTTTTGTAGCATGTACATAATTTTTGGGGGGTTTCTGGGTTTAACTGATCAGAAGATTAGGATATGTATAGACGGAATTACCCTATTCCTATTTATGCTAGTATATATTACAGGTCTTGTAAACCTCTGTGCCCACAATCAGAAAATGTGGGTTGGGGAAATTTGCATATGAAAATCTATAAAATGAGCAATCCTTTCATGGCCTTGCTTTATTCGGTGAATGTTAAGACAGCTTTGAACCTGTTTAGTTGAAAATAGCCTGTCTTAAAGTTGGCAAATTACAAATTTAGCCAATTAAGTATGGCCTAAATTCTCAGGTTGGGCAAATTTCATGCCTGTCTTTGAATTTTCTATTAACGCACGGTATTATCTTCTTGCATCAAAACGTTACTTGAATATCATTGACTTTTATGTAATGGTCACTTGAAAGTTCTTTAAGCTATCACTTGAAATTTTTTTAGACTAGTTTCCCTTAGAACTATTAATAAAAAGGAAAGAATAACTTCCGTTAGAACTATTACTAAAAAGGTAAATATCATGTCAACTCAATATTTTAAATATTTAATAAAAATTGAAGTGTCATGCCAACTCAGTATTTTAAATATTTTAAAGTCTCGTCAGCCTATATTACCTTCCTTTGCCTCTCTTCTCGTCAGCCTATATTACCTCCCTTTCCATCTCTCCTAGCGTGAGGCACTACTGCTATGCTTCCCTGTCATTCACCATTTGGTATAAACACCGAACTGTGACCCACTTTAGATCATCACCTCCGGTTTTAACTGGAAAGGAAGCAAAACAAAGGGGCCAGTACAAGGGAAGTTTCTTGAACTACAGGCAAAACTGGGTTCTCCTAATCACTTTGTTTCTTAGATAACCAAACAAAATGGATCTATTATTAGCGAAAATGAAAAGATTTCTATCTGTTAAAAGATGCCAAAATGGGTAAAGATCGTTATCTTCTTTTGGGTCTCTAGTTTTAGCCAAAGAAATGTAAAATAACATTGTCTTTTAATTGAAAATTCTTTGGGTAAAATTCGTAGGTGAACTCTTCTGCCACCGATAATTTGTTCCATTCAAGTGAAAATTCTGGGCCCTGGACGGAACAGCACCCAAATACTCTCTTAAAATTTCCCATCAATCTCAACTCCGTAGAAAACCCTTGGTGGGGTAGACGCCCCAGCATTATTTTTCACAGTTGAGGGTGGGCAATTTAACTTGAGATTTTTTCAAAAATACTTAAAAAAAATAAAAAATATTTTATTTTTACTTTTTAAAAAAGAAATTTAAAAATATTATATATCTAGAAATATTTTTTAAAAAATACTACATATTTAAAAATATTTTTTTAAAATTATGATATATACCAAATATATATTAAATATATACTAAAAATATATTAAAGATATTATATATAGATATCAAATAAATATCAAAAAATAAAAAAATATATATAAAATTAAAAAACAGTATATTTATCTAATATTTCAATTTAACTTTGTCCCATGTGCTACTATTCTGTTGTGAGAAATCCTGATTTAGTGTTACTTTCGAAATAACAATATTTTCCATGGTGTCGTTGATGTTTGCTCGTAGATTGTCACTCACCACGTTCTTAAAAGTTTTCGTCTATTGAGCAGTGCACTCTTCCTTGATCTTTTAATCTTGAAATTTTTCTTGTTGCTAGACATCTCTGTGACGCTCACTTTTCCTTTTCTCTACCAGTTACTTGATAGCCTCACACACTACTTATTATCAACATTCATGCTCTTATTCAACACTCTTGCAGTGCTAGTGCACATTGTTATAAAGTTCCCAAATATGCCCAAGGCTCGGACCTTTGGAATTAATGCAGACATGTGAATTGGCTTGTGTAGAAAATTGCTATTTTATTAGTTCAAAAACCACTGTGCATTGATCCATCTGCAGCTCCGCTTGAAGGTTATATCTTTTTGTATAGAAATCAGAACTGGAAGGATATTTGAATATTTAGACTTTGTTTATTCGTGGAAAATAAAGATTATTTTCTGAAAAATTATTTAAAAAAAATAGAAAATTAGAATCTGGTGTTTAGTTATCAAAATTTTTTAAATGAAAAAGTTTAAAATAATTTTTTAAGTGTTCTAAAATTAAATTATATTTTGAAAAACTATTTTATGATATTTTCCAATGTTCTTTAAAATAAATATTTATGGAAAATAATAGTTATATATTTGATAAAAATAAATTTAAATAGAGAGAAATTTTACTATATTTTTTTTGTTTTTTAATTTTTAATTTAAAAATAAAAATATAGAAAATTAAGAAATAAAAATGAAAACTAGAAAAAAAAATATATATTTTTCATAATTAACTAAGTCCATAATGTTTTTTTATTTTTTTACAAGCTCTCTAAAGCGATGAAGCAATAGATGTATCAAGTTATCTTTGTACGGCAGAGAAAAATTGGGGCTTATTTTGACGGTACTATTATTGTTACGCTTTTTGTTTTTTGTACAACAAAACTCAATTGTCATAAATCTTTTTTAACCTGCAAATGTTCACTCTTTTTAATTGTCAATCTGAATATGCTTCTGGAGAGGGTTCCTGATTGCAAATTTAACTTCGAATCCAGATTAGAAAACTATTTTTCTTGCTATCACAAGAGTTGCCGAAAGTTAAGCCTCTGCTTTAGAAATGTCATACCCTGTTTTTATGGATAAATGATTTGGGTAATCACAAAACTTTAAAGTTATTCTAACATAATCATTAACTGGAAAATTTTTGCAAATTAATCACCAAATTTTGAAAAACATTTCACCATCTAATTATTTATCAGAAAAATAACCAGATCGGCAAACGTGGATGACATACTTAGTTATTTCCAAGTGGCAATTCTCATACAAGTCATCAACCATACTAGCTAACTTGTTTAGTGAATTGTGGGTCCATATGAATAGTAAATTTAACACATAATCCAATGCATGTTTGACATGTGTTGCAGAGAGAAAAAAAAATTTCACCCTCGATGCTCCTCCTTCCTCCATCTTTCTATCTCTAAATCTATATTTTTTATTCTTTCTCTTTCAGAATTTTAGTTTGCTATAAAATCCATTTCTTTCAGTTTTGTCTTTCTATTTTTCTCTCACACCAAATAAAATTTTCAAAAACTTTCATTTCTCCTTTTCTGAATATCTTCATCATCATTCATTGGCACATCACAAATCAGGTAAAAATAATTTCTCTTTTGACCAATTGAGTTAAAATTTAAATCTGTGATTTTAAAGCTAATTTTGTGATCTTGTAGGGATTAGATTTGAAAATAGCGGAAGAGCACATATGCCGAGCATCGCGTCTTTGTGTTAGCAAATGTGGATTCTTTGGAATTTTGGCGACTTAAAACCTCTGTTCTAAATGTTACTGTGATCTCCAGCTTAAAGAGCAACAATACTCTAATGCTAAGCTTGTCTTGAATCAAACCTGAACCACCCTTCATCTTCGGATTCTTCTTCCTCCTGCTCGTCAACAGCGTTTGCTTCTGTTTCTATTTCATCTCCGGTGATCGTTGATCTACTTGAGGTTAGTAGTAAGCAGTAAGCAGTCGTTTACATCGACGACAATAGAAGATAAGAAGGATACAATACCAATTGTACGGCCAAACAAGTGCTCTGTTGGAACTAAAAATTGAAATAATAAAACTTTATTAGAAAGGGGACCCAATACAAACTTTTGGAGAAATATAATGTTGCAACAAAAGAAAATACAAATTATGGCAATCTCAAAGCTATTGCAATAGTTCTGCCACTCTTCTAATTATCACAACAATTTGCAAATACAAAACACATTCCTAATTAACTTATTTATAGTTAACAGAGGCAGTGGATGTGGCAGTGAATGAAGCAGCTTGCTCGGTTGGTTACAACTTCATGGGCAATAAAAAAATGCAACTTGCATGGCGGTTGGAATAATTCATTCTTCAATTTCAATTATATTTCTTCATTTATTGGTGCAAATCACCATCCAAGCTACCATTTTAACTTTTCAAAGGCCAAATTTATTTTTATCTTTAACAGCCTCCCTCAAATTTGGCTTTGAAATTTGACAACACCAAGCATCACCTTTAATTTCTCAAACATATCTATCTTCAATAGTTTTGTCAAAATATCTACAATTTGATCTTCATATTTACAGAAATTAAGCTCGATCTCACCGTCCTTGATCAACTTTTGAATATAGTGATACTTGATGTTAATATGCTTGCTCCTGCCATGAAATACAAAGTTTTTAGCTAATGCAATAGTGTCACACTCCAACTCCAGTGGTGCGACGGTCCTAGGGCAAGGGTAGACTTAAGGCCATCATAAACCCGTAGAACTCCCACATTCTGAATCTTACATACAATTATATTATAAATTCAAATCATACTATGACATATCAAAATCCATTTAAGCATAAATCGTTTCTTTACTATATCATTCCATATCTTTCTCTTGTTTCTTAATGATCTAAAGAAGACATCTCTCATCAAAGAGGAACAAGAGTATCCAAAGGATAACATTCATAGATCAATATTCTATCATTCTCAAAAGACTAACTACGGAGCTTTAGAATGTACTCCAATACATATGATATCAAAATATCATTAATAATTATACAAAGTATCTCAAAAGAATAATTACAATAAAGCTTCTTCGAGAAAATAAATCAAGAAGCTTGATCTTCTCTGCTAGCTCCCTCACGAGCTAAACTATCACCTGAGATCCACAGAAGAGGAGTGAGCCTTCAACTCAGTAAGATATGAACATGTAGTAGAAAAAGAGTGCATATACATACTTATAGCAATGCAAAATTTAGGGGAAAACATTTCTTTCAAGAACATAATCAGGATCGGGATATAGTTAAGTTTACAAGGAAACAAAAGTGCTCACAATCAAATAGCACTATCAAATATCATGGCAGAACTACAGAATGAT